>VZRI01011210.1:113090-125236 GCA_013397515.1 Upupa epops | reverse complement strand
AAAGCCCCTCCCCAGCTTTTTTGTAGCCCCCTTCAGATACTGGAGGCTACAATAAGGTCACCTGGAGCTTCCTCTTCTTCAGACTAAAAAGCCCCAACTCTTTCAGTCTGGCCTCATAAAAGAGGTGCTCCAGCCCCCTGATGATCCTCATGGCCCTCCTCTGCACATACTTCAGCATGTCCACATCCTTCTTGTAATAAGGGCTCTAGATCTGGTTGCAGTACTCCAGGTGGGGTCTCACCAGAGGGGAGTAGAAGGAGAGAATCAGCTCCCTCAACCTGCTGGCCACACTTCTCCTGATGCAGCCCAGGATCCGCTTTGCCCTCTGGGCCACAAGTGCACGATGCTGGCTCATGCTGAGCTTTCTGTCCACAAACACTCCCAAGTCCCTCTCTTCAGGGCTACTCTCCAGCCAGTCACTGCCCAGCCTGTATCTGTGCTTAGTATTGCCTCGCCCCAGATGCAGGCCCTCACACTTGGTCTTGTTAAACCCCATGAGGTTGGCTTGTGCCCACCCTCTCCAGCCTGTCCAGGTCCCTCTGGATGGCCTCCCTACCCTCCAGCGTGTCTGCTGCACCACACAGCTTGGTGGCATCCACAAACTTGCTGAGAGTGCACTCAGCGCCTCCGTCCATGTTACCAATCAAGATGCTGAACAAGACTGGTCCCAGGACTGATCCCTGAGAGACTCCGCTTGTCACTGGCCTCCATTTGGACAGGGACCCATTGACAGCCACTCTCTGGGTGCAGCCATCAAGCCAGTTCTTTACCCATCTAGTGGTCCCCCCATCAAACCCACATTCCACCAGCTTGGAGACCAGGATGTGGTGCAGGACAGTGTCAAAGGCTGTGCTCAGGTCCAGGTCAGTGACATCAGTTGCTCGCCCCTCATCCATTAATGCTGTGACCATGGTTTGTCAGGCAGGCTTTGCCCTTAGTGAAGCCATGCTGATTGGGAACAATCATCTCTTCACTATTCTCCTGTCTCAGTAGTGCCTGCAGGAGGATCTGCTCTATGATCTTACCAGGCACAGAGGTGAGACTGTGGAGGAGGACTGAGGCAGCAGCATTTCTACACACAGTAACACAAGTTAAATAACCAAGTATGTGTCAGCGATGATGCACAATAACTTAGGGTTAACTGTGAGAAAGCACTACTGTCTTCAGGATGACTACTTATCTAAACTGGTAGATGGGGATAGGGTACAGTGTAGTTCCCTCCTTATCCAGGAGGTACTAGTTAGAGACCTGCTGATCTGTTTGGATGCCCTTAGGTCCATGGGGCCAGATGGGATTCACCCCAGAGTGATGAGAGAGCTGGTGGATGAGCTTGCTAAACCACTCTCCATAATTTATCAGAAGTCATGGATCACAGGTGAGGTCCTGGATGACTGGAAGTTGGCGAACATGACCCCATACACAAGAAGGGTCAGAAGGATGACCCTGGTAACCATAGACCTGTTCACCTCACCTCAGTTCCAGGCAAAGTTATGAACAGTTAGTGCTGAGAGCTATCATGCAACAACTGCCTGATGGCTGAGAGATTAAGCCCAGTGAACATGGGTTTAGGTGGGGTAGGTCTTGCCTGACTAGCCTGATCTCCTTTTATGACCAAGTAACTCGACTGGTCGATGAGAGGAAGGCTGTGGGTGTAGTGTACCTGGATTTCAGTAAGGCATTCGACACAGTCTCCCGTGAAGATGGTAGCAAGAGGCTTTGACAGGAATATTCTGTGCTGGGTCAGGAACTGGCTGGACGAACGAGCCCCGAGAGTGGTGGTAAATGGTGTCGCATCTAGTTGGCGACCCATTACCAATGATGGGTTGGAATCCATCGTGAGCAAATTTGCTGATGACACCAAACTTGGAGCCTGTGTTGATCTGTTGGAGGGTGGGAGGGCCCTGCAGAGGGACTTGGACAGACTGGAGAGATGGGCAGTTGATGAGTTTTAACAAGTCTAAGTGTCGGGTTCTGCATTTTGGTTCTAACAAGCCCAGGCAGAACTATAGGTTGGGAATGGAGTTCTTAGAGAGTACTCAGGTAGAAAGAGACTTGGGAATACTAGTGGACAGTAAACTCAGCATGAGTCAGTAATGTGCCCAGGCGGCCAAGAAGACTAATGGCATCCTAGCCTGTATCAGGAATGGTGTGGCCAGCAGGGAGAGGGAGGTCATCCTCCCCCTGTATTCAGCGCTGGTTAGACCACACCTGGAGTGTCGTGTTCAGTTCTGGGCCCCTCAGTTTAGGAAGGATGTTGAGGTGCTGGAACAAGTCCAGAGAAGGGCAACTAGAATGGTGAAGGGCCTGGAAGGTCAGCCCTATGAGGAGAGGCTGATAGAGCTGGGTCTGTTTAGCCTGGAGAAGAGGAGGCTCAGGGGTGACCTTATTGCTGAGTGGCATGATCTAGATGCCAGATGTCAGGGTTACTTGGTTGGTTGTAGGTTGGACTGGATGATCTTTAAGGCCTTTTCCAGCCTCATCGTTACTGTGATAGCTTCACAAGGCACCAGGCCTGCTCAGAGTAGGCAGCACTGGCCTTGTAAAAAACAGACAAGTGACACAACTTTCAAACCTCAAAAGAATTGTACCATGATGGAAGCAGAAGCTACCGCACCATACAGTGGGGTCCAAAATACTCCACAGGTGTGTTGCATGTTCCCATGAATAACTGCAGCTTTCTGGATAAATGAAGACATACAATAAGCTGACCCAGGCTCCAGAAACAATCCTTCCAGACACCCTGAATGGGTGAGTTGGGTCACAGCAGACCTGTACTGTAAAACATAAAATAACCTTCCAGCTCATGTCTCTGCATGGACCCTCCTGTGTCCCAGACCTGCCAAACCCCACCCCTAAACTTCCAGTGTTTTTTTCTACAGAGTTAAGTGGCACAGATGGACCCCAGTTTAAACAACTATACGGTTTCAGGGAAGTTGCATCCTATACCAGCCTGATCATCTTTCAGGAAAAGATTTAGTATCAGTAATATCTTAATTAAATAGTTTCTTCAGACCAAACTCACAAAGATTCTATTTAAACTGCAGATGAGCCACAGAAAACTTGAGCCAGACATTGCAACAATTCTGATCAAATGAAACCAAACCAAACCTATGGCATAATTACTCTGAAGCTGCCATATGATTTATGGAAATCAGCATTAGAGCCATTAAAATAACCATACTATCACCTCAGCCCAGCATTCTATAACGGGTTTTGCCCCAGCAGAAGAAGAAATCTTCTAAGCCCCTTCCTTTCCAAGCTGTTTGCCTAGAGCTAGGCAGCCATACTCTCCCACCACTAAACTTCACAGGATTTCTGCTCCACGCTGAGGATTTAAGACCAACTCTGACCCTCACACCGTCTGCAAAAGCTCTCCTTTCCCACACAACGTACCCTGTTACAGAGCACCCCATGCACAGCAAAAGAACGTTACCACGGACTCTCCCTCAAAGCTGTCATAATTACATTTCACTCTAAGTTCCAAATTCAATTCTTGCTGGCCACCCCAGAGCATGCACAGGTCCCAGCCTACCCGGAGCTTCCACAGCTCAGACCGCCCTATTTGCTTCTGAGGCAAAGCCAGGTCCAGTCCAGCAGCCAGCTGTGCTGCCTGACTGGAAGGAGCTGGACCCCTGCCCCCAGGGTGAGAAGCACCCTGAGCTGCAGCAACCCCCACAGGCCTGTCCACTTAGGTCACACAGTAAGCGAAGAGCAAATCACTCACTGGGTTTAACTTCTGGAGGAGGCATTTGCCCACATAAGTATGTCACTACAGCAGGCACCATGGAACATAGACGACTTCCTAGAAAAAGCAGTGACAAACCAGCACTGCAGTTAAGGTGGCTTCTGAAAGCAGGACAATAACTCTGGCTACTCAGCCCTGTCCAGACTGACTGGAAGCACTTGGCTTCCCTTCTACAGTTAGTTCCAGTTGTAGGAAAGAAACTAGGCCGTAGTCTTTTGGGGTTTGTGTACTTCTTCTAGGCTGAACTCCAGCTCCATCAACAGCTCTGTTCTCACATAACAAAGTGTTTATGAGTTATGAGAACATTTTTAGCAATTCCAAGAAAAAAAAAAAGAGTCAACTCAAGGACCAAATAAAATGGATGACAATCCCTGGAGAATACAGTCAGGACAGGCTGAACTAGAAGTTAGATTTTACTCCAGAGAAATGCAAACGATCTTAGGAGATCCTGTATGAGCATCCAGTCTCTCAGCTTTCAATAAACACTAAAGAAAAAAACAAAAAAACCCTGATTGCGTGTTTGTTTCAGGGGAGGGTACTTGAGCCTGAAATTACATGAAAAGCTGCTGCACACCTTCCTCTTCAATTTCATTTGTAGTGCAAAAGTTAAGATTCCATCAACTACTTCCAGATAGGGTCCATCCAGAGGAAATCCGTGTGCCTGGCTTTATATTTGAAGCGCCAAAGTGGGAAGATCTGCACTTGACTTACGAAACAGGAAATGACAGTGTGAACTTGCAGAGTTAAGACTGTGAATGCCACACTTCTGAAGAAAGCACCCACATAAACACAGAATCATAAGGGAATGGAAGGGACTGCCAAAGGTCATCCAGTCCAATCCCCCTGCCACAGCAGAATCAACTACACTAAGTCACACAGGAACACATTCAGGGGGGTCTGGAAGGTCTCCAGAGAAGGAGACTCCACAACCCCACTGAGCAGCCTGTTCCAGTGCTCCAGTACCCTCACTGGGAAGAGGGTCCTTCTGATATTTAAATGGAACCTCCTCTGTTCCAGCTGGCACCCATTGCCCCTTGTCCTGTCACCAGATGACCACCAACCTCAGGAGGCTCCATCCTCCTGACACCCACCCCTGGTCACCCCTCAGCACCCCTCTACTCCAAGCTCAAGAGATTCAGCTCCCTCAGCCTTTCTTCATAAGGGAGGTGTTCTACTTCCTTCATCATCTTCGTTGCTCTATGCTGGACACCCTCCAGCAGCTCCGTGTCCTTCTGGAACTGAGGGGCCCAGAACTGGACACAATACTCCAGATGTGGTCTCAGTAGTGCAGAGTAGAGGGGAGAGAACAACATATCTCAATCTGCTAACCACCCCACCACCGAAGCTGTCGGCCCTCTTGGCCACAAGAGCACATTTAAATAAATTCATTTACTTGTTTAAAATTAACAAACAGCTTTCACAAAGTAAACATGGGCAACATCACAGCTTGCTCCTTCAGTCCACCTTCCCTTGCTGAGAGCATCCACAGAAGGAGGGTGCTGCTGCTCAGTCAACAAGAGCAGCTCTGGAACTGCCTCGCTAACATTCACCTAAGCGTAACGATGCTCTTCACCATACTCTTGCAGTCCCACCTCCAGCCTGCTCAAGCAGTTCAAGGCAAAGTAATAAACGTGACCGATCTGGCAGACTGCGACAACCTTAAGCGGCAGCACAGGCTGTTCCAGCCTGACCATCATTAATAATTAACTGTAAATCAGCATTTGCTCATGACAGAGTGAGAGGAGGCCAGGGGTGCAGCAGAGCCACCAGTACATGAGACCACTGCAGTTGGGCTGAAGAGGAACTGCCACACAAAATTTTAAGTAATTCTGTAGATAAATCTGGCCCCTTTTAACGGGCCTGAGCACTGCAAGGCTGCAGTGCTGCTGGTGTGGTAGGAATATCCCCGGCGGGCAAAGCCCAGCCCATGGCAGCCACCCCCAAATCCTACAGTTACAGTTTAACTCAAGGAAGCCCGTTTCCCACCTTCTTTGGAGCCTACACAGGCAAGAACCAATTGCAGCACACTCACACCCTTCCTGCAATGAAGTTGAGCATCAGAGGAGGCTTATGAAAGCTCAGCGATTTCCAGCAAATCACAGTTTGCGGACCAGCACATAGGAAGTGCTCTGTTCGGAGTATGCATCCCCCTGGAAACACTGTAAGGGAACAACAGGTATTCTCCCCAGAGGCAAGAAAAGACATTGTTCCTTTTAATTTAGGTGCCACTCAACTTCCACTTGCCCAGCAAATACAAAGCTGAGTGAGTCACCCTTTCTTGCCCCCCCCAGAAACGACCTTAGCAATGGCAGTGGCAGCACCTCTGTGTTATTGTTTGGTTTGGATCTGCAGTCAGACAAGCTGTACTGATGTGAGCACTTTCATAGCAGTGACCTGCTCACCCCAAGGAATTCCTTTACTCCAGCTGTACAATTCATAACAAAGCTCTGGCTACAGAGGCTTCTTGCAATTCATAAAGAAAAACCATCATATACACAGAGTGTTTAGGAACATAATGCTAGGGAATCCCACTCCCAGCCCCCTGGGAACCCACCAAAGCAGCCAGCACACAGTTCTAGGGGAGTAAGCTGAGACCTTTAAACTGGGAAGTTTAATGACAGAAACAACACTTATTGGGCAACACAAGGCACTTCAGATCTCAGGAGCTTAGGCCCACCACACCCCAACAAAACTAAGCCGAGGCAACACCAGCCTCTACCTAATACCTGTGCAGGACTGAGGTGTCGTAGCAGTCACAAAGACCGAGGCTGGAAGGCCAGGGGTTGGTTCCAAGCCAAAAATGTCTTGGTGAGAAGCAAATGACCAAACAACCCAGTTTTGCAGCTGTAAATTGTAGTTACTACAGGCCTAAGAGTAACATTCCAGGGCTCCCTTGGATTCAAGGCATTTTCACCCAGACACTACCAACATTTCACTGACAAACACAAAATTTAAGTTTAGGCAGTGTCAACTCAGCACTCGGGAGCAAAACCGACCCTACACATTGAACACAAGCATTTTACATCAAATACCAAAGCTACACTCCTACAGCTCACCATTCCAAGCTGTACCAGCAGCAGCATTGAGACATACAATCCCTATATTTACATTTCCCACAACTATCCAAAGCTAAATCCCGTGATGCCAACATGACTGTGACCACAGTTCCAGAGGAAAATAGAACACCACTTGGAACATTTCTTTTTCTAGTGGGCAAGAAGCTATGGTGCAACTGAGGCACAGGCAGGCCCATTTCAGGCACCAGCCCCAAATGAGAACACACTCTGCAAATCACAATGTGCCTCCCTCAACACAAGTAGTATGGTTCAACCAGTAGGGGCTTTATCCTACTAATCTTTTCAAAGACTAAATCTTTTTGAACCTGAAACCAGTAGGCACACAGAAATAAGACTGTCTACCAGAGGGCTCCTGCATGACAGGCTGGATCCACACTGCACCTGCTTCCTGTTGCACTTCCTCACAGAAAGAGGACTCTGTGAGCTGAGGAAAAGAACACAAGGCCCTGCTTCTTCCATTGCTGTAGAGTACTTAAAAAGATTTGTCCACTTTGTCCAGAGTAGAATTAAAACTTGATTAGAATTAAAATTTCGCCCCCCTCTGGTTACAAAATTGGTTTTGTTAAATGTTTTGTTTTCATGTAACTGATGTTCTTCTTTCCTTGTAAGCAAGAACATCAATGAGTGTTGGTCGCTCATTGAAAACAGCTAAGTCCCACATGGTACATGTAGTACAATAAAAGAACAGAGGGAAAATAAACGTTTACTGCCTCTTTCAGATTTCCAAATGCCATGGAGGATGCACCATTTGTCCTGGAGAGAGAGTCCGGTGTGTTAGAAACGCATGTTTCCTCACAGAAGCCTCAACCTTTCACCTCCCAGCAAATCAATACCTGCTATAACCCACACAATAACATTTCCCAAAGCCACCAGTGCAAGAAGTTTCTTATTCTCTGCTAAGTAGAAGAACTTTCTGATCTCCCCATACAGATGGGTATGCAAACGGTATGGCAGGGCTGCACGGAACACATGAGCTAGAGCACAGTACTGATAAATCCTGCTGTGTTCCCTTAAGGATCATAGAATGGTTTGGGACCTCAGAGATCACCCAGCTCCAACCTCCTGCTGTGGGCAGCAACACCCCTCACCAGAACAGGTTGCCCAGAGCCCCATCCAACCTGGCCTTGGACACTGCCAGGGATGAAGCAGCCACAACCTCCCTGAGCAACATTCCTGACCTAACCTAAATCTCCTCTCTTTTATCTTGAACCCACATCACTTGTCCAATCACTAGAGTTCTTCACCAAAAGTCCTTCTTCAGCTTTTGTGTAGCACCTTCAGGTACTGGAAACATCTATAAAGGTCCCCCCAGAGCCTTCTCTTCTCCAGGCTGATCATTCGGTTGTGGCATCAACTTTTAGCATTCACTCTTGGTTTAATCTTTAGAATAGCAAAGCTTAGACAGCTCTTCACCTGAGTTTAGAAACATATTTAGTCTCTAGTAGCACTTGTCCCAAATTGCTCCCAAAAATATTTCCTTTGCAGAGGTCATAGCCAAAGGAAGAAGTTAGCCTGGAACATCATTTCAAAAGACAAATAAGAGGTATTAAAAAACCTCTTTTGACTCTCATGAAAGCAGTCCAGTCCTATCAGGCTGAATACAGATTCATTTCTTGAATCAGAATATAAGCAGATATTAATACTTAAGGAAAGAAGAGACAAAGAGCTTTATTCTTCTCTTAGGAAGAAAGTCTGTTCCCTCCAAGGGGCTTCAGAAGCACCAAAATTCCTGTATTAAACAGATTCAAGAGCTGAGAAATAAAGATACTGTGAAGATCAGCTCTACTTCTATTAATAGTTTAAATCTCCCAAAACAAGCTGTGGAAAAAGCTCTTCATCAGACCATAGACCAGAAATTCTTTAAAAGACAATGATAGATGAAGAGAGTGCAGAGCAATTGAAAGAAAACTGTTATGAAGAACCAGCAGATGACTGAGGCTTCTAGGAAAACACAGGTAGGAAGAGCAAGGCAAAGGGATGAGGCACATTAACAGCTTTTCAGTCAAAAAGGCAGAGTCATCTCAGTAGAAACAAATCAAAGCTTTCTGGAAGCTGAGCAAGTTCTACTAGTTGTGCACCAATACAGGCAAAACCTGCACCATAAGGAATTAAAGAGAGATCCATAAACAGCAAAAACTGTGGAGACACAAACAGCAATGTTTGAGATGAAACTGAGCACTGGAAGGGGCTGCCCAGGGAGACTGTGGAGTCTCCTTCCCTGGAGATGTTGAAAACCCACCTGGACTGTTCCTGTGCAACTTGCTCTAGGGGATCCGGCCTTGGCAAGAGGATCAGACTGGATGATCTTTCGAGGTCCCTTCCAATCCCTAATACTGTCATTCTGTAATGTGGCCTCCTATCTACACATGAAATAGTCCACTACTGCTGCAAAAAAGAATCAATAGGGTTCCGGACAGAATTGTGCACATAAATAATTGTTATGACTACCTGATGCTAGTGGTTACTTATCTTCCACAGAGAGCTGAAGTTTTCAGTTAAAAACAAGTTTCTTTGCTTTCCTCGGAGTGAACTTTGTATCCAAAGCCTGGAGGGATTTGGGCAAACCAGTAAAAGCAGCAAACATCCTTGCTCTGAAGACACTCCAGCCCCATGCAACTGCACCAGTTACCCCAACCCTGCCCAGGGATGACTTCTGTTATCTCATTTATCATGCTTCAAGGTAAGCACAAGGTGAAGAAATCTACCTCACCACTCACCTTCTAACCAAGAGCCAGGTAAAACCAAAGTAAAGCTCTTAAAAGAGCCCAAAGCAAGTTTTCTCAAATACTGCAGATACCTTGCACCAAGGCAACAGCTTTGTGGTGAAAATCTTGCCTCTTCCATCAATTTAAGCTCCTACCACTCTCACGCCACCATCTATCTAGTTTGTCTATTTTATTGCTGGGTATGAACTTGAACTAAATGTCCCTCTGAGCTTGTCTTGTTACACCTCAATGCTGTATGGCACAGCAGAGCTGGAGAAAGGGCCACACTGATACTATCCTAAAAGAAGGGAAAAAGACTGCACAGTAAAGTTACAGCGCTATTAGATACCTCTGTGTTTAATGGTATTTTGAAACTAAACTGATTTCAAGTCACCAAATATGGGGGGAAAAAAAAGACAAAACTAAAAAGACTGAAATTTACTTTCTTTAAAGAATAAACTCAGTACTTAGCTCCTCTTTCATTTTCAAGCAAAACTGCTAAGTTAGAGAGTAACTCCACTTCACCAGCGAGTCACGCACTCCCAGAAGCAAAGTGGACAGAAAAAAAGACCATGTGAGAAAATATCACAACACTGCACAAAGATCACCTCCAACCTGCAGCTAAACCAAACACACAGTAATTCTCACTTTCTTTATCAGCATTCACTAATTCTTCCTTAGTTGCATTTTAATCAAACAAATAAAACAAAAAGGAAGAACCTACCCTGTAGGAAATTCTACCCTACCAAATCAAGTCACAGGCTAAAAGGCACACTCACAATTCCATGCTGCTTCTCCGCTAGCCACTCACAAGTTACAGCCTCCAAGGCGAAACGACATTCAGATCTGTAGAGGAGGGTGGGGGGAGCCAAGAACAGGTAACAAACTTTTCCAGGTTGAGTGTTTTATTAGAGGTCACTGCACATCAGAGGATGGTCAACCAAAGGTAACCCACTGCCAACACACCTCACAGCGCTTGCTACTGAAAGCTAACAGCATTGTTTAAGGTGCCATGCACACACCTTGGCTGTCTAACACACTCCATGCTCATCCTTAGCAATTTCTCCCTATTAGTTATCCCACAACAGCCACACAAGAGTTCCCATTTGTCATTTAAGATACCTAGAGCTCCACTTCATACTTCTCTCAAGGAAAGAGATTTTATTTAAGAACCTTGACCAGAACACCACTTCATTTTCCACTCCAGCTTTTAAGAGATCCAAGCAAACAAAAATTATTCCAGTGACTTAGGAGTGGAGACATCGAGTTAAAGCTCCCTAGCATCAAGCTCAGCTCTTACTTCCCTCACTTTCAAAGTCAAGAAAATTCAGCAGTAAAAACAGCTGAACTAAGTGTTTGAGCAACTGTGCGTTTCCATAACACACACAGAGGAGCGGCATAGCCTCAGTGAAAAAGCACCAAGGATGTTTTCTTCATCACATTCATCCTAGGCCAAGATGTCTGAAATTTTCCTCTGTACTGTAACATCAGGGAATTGAAGAAGCTGAGAAAACACAAGAAAGGAACATACAAACTGTTTTGATGCATGGAAAGTGGATAATAGTTTATAAAACTCAACAGGAAATGTGGAATCAAGGAGGAAATCCATCCTACTTCCACTTCTCCCTCGACAGCAAATCACCAGTGGATTATCAGGCCCGTTGCACCCAATTCACACTTGTGACAGTCAATACAGCCATGTCCCTCAGCCGTAACGATTCTGTGTGTGAAATGAAATCCTTATCTAGCCAGTGAAGCTAAGACTTGTCTAGTAACAACAGTTTTGAAGTATCGATGTTCTTTGCTTTAAATTATTCCAGTGACTTAGGAGTGGAGACATCCCAATATCTGTCTGCCACAGCATCTCACATCACAACAACCAAACACGAATCAGCTTAAAGTTTTCCTTCTGTATTTAACATCCTTATTGGTTTCATAATGCTCTGCTTTGTCAAAAGGATCTTTGTTGCTCTAATTAGCACGATGGAAAATACAAGGAAGAGGATATATGCTGTTAGAAAGAAAACCACTCTAAAAATAGGACAAGTGCAATTGCTTAAAATAGCGGGGAAAGGTTCAGTCCTGAACACACCAGCCTGGGGAGGCACAGTGCAGCATTCCGACACTGTTAGGTCAGGATTTTTGGGAGAATTCAGCAGGGTTAATTCTGTTCTACCCAGGAGCAGGTATTGAATGCTCTGTCTCAAAGTGTTGTCGAGCCTCCCATCCCTTCTAATGGACACTACCAATCCCACAGTCATGTTCTGGAAAAAAAAAAAATCACCTCCAAAGCAACATTTGGTCTGAAGCAGCTGCTGTTGGTTAAAGCACACAGCCAGGAAAATGCCACACGCACAAATTCCAGTATCACTGTGGCTTGTGTCAGCTTCTGTAAGAGGAGTTGAAGACTCACTCTCCCAACCCACACCCTGCCTTTGTCTCTGGCAGCTCATTATGCAGGAACTGGTCTCATTTTACTCCTGCTGTAGGTAGTTGTTTGAAGGATAGGAGAGAGGAAACACGCAAACACAAAAAAATCCTGAAACAAATCAAAATCACAGGCAGAGACTCACACACACACCCCCCCACACCCCGCTCCCCCCAACCCCGGGTCTGGGG
>VZRI01011210.1:97151-113049 GCA_013397515.1 Upupa epops | reverse complement strand
TTTTTTTTTTTATTAAATGAAACTTTCTTCCAGCTGCTGGAATCTCTCCGATTACAAAGTGTTCTCAAACCCTGCGAGCCACACACCATTCCCACCCCCAAATCAGAGTACAAGGACAAAAACATATCTTAAAAAAACCCACCCATTTCCACGCAGAAGCAATGCCACACCCTGAGCAAGTGGCAGAACTCGTGCTACAACACGAGTGCCCCCCAACCGGCACATTCGCTGCGAATTCGTCTCAGGCAATGATAAACACCACCTCACCGGGTGCGCTACCATAAATGGCTGGTGGCAGCACAGATAAAGCAGCGGCCGCTGTTACACCACGATCAGCTTTCTCCCGCTAAGTCCATGCTTGGCTATTTATTTGCGATCTCACCGCGCTGCTTCGTAATAGAGTCTTGACCTATTTTCCAGGTGCTTAATTAATCGCTTTGCTGTCTGCCACACGTACTGGACTGCTCTTGCAAGAACTTCAACATCATTCGTACATACCTGCTGCATATTAATTTTGTTAGGGAATTGTTCTGTTGGAAACACTGCCTCACTGCCCGCTCCAAGCTTTTCCACTTTGCATGCAAGCAGGACATAAACTTTCTGCAAATGATGTAATGAGATGCAACACCGGGGGGGTGAAAATAATCACAGAAACACGGGCTGCCATCGATTGTACTGAACGTAACAGCCCGTGACGGTAACAACGCGTCTCCCCGCGATTGAGAAATACCAGCGTACACACACATGAGGGTAGGGGCCAGCAGAAAGCCACAACGACCTGTGGGCAGGAGAGTCCGGGAGTCTCCCAAGTCAACAAGAAAGGAAACGGTTGCTGCTCTCGCCCTGACTGACGTTTTTCAGTAGGAAGCAACAGTTAGTAGCCAAAGTACAGGCTCAGAAGAAAGTAATGTTATACACGGGAATCACACAGCACTGGAGGCTTAATGCACAACAAAACTTTAAAAATAAAAAGGAGAAAAAACACTATTTCCTACAGCGTTAAGGAAAAAAAACCCGTTTACTACAGCGCTACAGACACGCAAACGGCCCTGCCAGCTCTCTAATTGATAACACTGTGAACAAGAAGTTGAATCAAGCCCGCTGGGAAGAGCCCCCGGCGCTCCAGCTATTTCCAGCTCGCTGCCGGGCACTGACCGAGGCAACAGCGGCTGCCGCTGCTGCTAACGACATGCGCGGAGCGGCTCCCCTCCGGGGCCCGGGATAACCGCCCAGCCGGGAGCAGCGGGACCCGGTAACGGGCGGTTCCCCGCGCTAGGAACGGGAAACTGACGGCACCGCTTCCCCAGCCCCGGCCTCGCTCACCTTCACGGGTCGGGCCGCGCTGGCGTCCAAGCTGGAGCTGCCACTGCCGCTGCCGCCGCCCTGGGCATGTCCGGGAGCGGCCCGGGAAGCTCCGTCCGACCGGCCGCGCTCAGTGCCTCAGCCCCACCGCCGCTGCTGCCGGTACTGGTGCCGCCGCTGCCACCGCCTCGGCCGCTGCCATCTTGTCCTAGCGACTGCAAGACCACAGCCTCGGCTCAACTCGCTCGGCCGCCTGGGCCTCCGCCTCATCTTCCCGGGGAGGGACCCGGCCCGCCCCCGGCCGCCTCCTCCTCTTCCCGCCCCCGCCCTGCCCGCGGCGGCCTAGCGGCGCCTACAGCTGCCCTGAGAAGCTACGGCGGCTGCTGCCATCGCTGTTGCAGGGAGGGGCGGGGGGCGGAGAGTGGTCGGGAGTCCGCGAGCGGCGCTAGGGTAGGGGTTCGGCTGCGGGGTTCGGCCCGGCGGTTCCCCCGCCTCCCTCCCAGCCCCTCACGACAGCAGCGACCCCCTCCGGCCCCGCCGTGCGATGCCGCCGCAGCCCTGAAGGCATCGACGGCGTTTCTGTGCCTGCCCCTGCGTGGCAGCACCTGGCGAAGGGCGGCCCGGGCGAGGAGGAGGCCCCTTGGGCTATGGTAGTGGCGACCCACGCAGCCCTTTCGCACCCCAGGGCGAAGGAGAAGAAGCGGGAGGCACCGACCTTCCCGAGACGCCCTGCCATTCCCCATGAAGAGCAGCGGGCCCCATCACCTTGGACCACCATGCACAGCGCTGGCTGTGCCAGGAACGCTGTGGGGGCAAACATTACCGAGTGTTTTGTAGCCCACGGTACAGCCGAGCGTTTTGTTCTGGTCGGCTTGTACGGAACGACAGGGTACACCTGAGGAACAACACGTCGTGAATCACCTAGGTGTTAGCGGTTGGCGGTAGGACAGGTCAACTTCTGCAAATGGCATTCTTGACCCTAAATAGCATTCCGCTGATGTGAGGTGAGAAAGGAATTACTGTTTGCCTGTGAAGCAGTTAGCCCCAAGACAAATCCTTGGCTACAAATGGGCATCACATGCTTCTCCACCTCTTGCCAAAAATAACCCAGAATTTCTTTATTTACTTGCACAACTACATGCCCTCTCTCCCGTTTTTCTCTTGCTACTTGTTCCAGCATTTGCAACACCTATCTGTTTCAGTTTCACCTTTATTTAGGTGCAGCTCACATAACGAAGACTCTTAGGATGCAAAGTGAGACTTTGAATTACTTAATTCAAAAAAACTGAGTTACTGTGTGGAAACACTAAAACCAGACACAGGAGTTTATACCACCAATACATAGTCTTGTAAGACAGGCAGAGTTTAGGGGTGGGAGATTACAACTCTTGGGAGCCGTTCATCCCATCTTTTGCTTCCTACTTCTATAAATATTAATTGAGCTTCTCTTCACATATCTCCTAAAAATTTACATCCTGCAGAACTACTGAGATATGCATTTTATTAACGTAAATTCTGTTTTTAAAGACTTCAGTTCCATGAAGTCCTGAACCATACAAACACCACACTGACTTCACAAAATCAAGCATCATCTGCTGATCTCATCTGTCAGGGCATTTCTTCTGTAGCCATCAGTGGTCACACACATCACCCCAAATCAAACCACTGTGATCTACTGGAGAGAAACAAATCCTCCTCCTCAGCTCTCAACTAGTCCCAAGGATTTTTTTTTACATCATTTTTTTTAGGAACTATTTTTGGCAATTTTATTTTCTACCATAAAACTTTGTCATTTGATAACCAAAACAAGGTTGGAAACTGGAATGATACCACTCCTCTGAAAACAAAGTTATCAATGCAGTGCTCCACTGATGCATGTGCACAAGGTTCACCAGCTCTCAGATTTTAATTCAGCAAGCAAGAAGAAGGGGGTGATTTTGGGGTGACTCACTGCTCATTATTCTGGTCTCTTTCTGAAGTTTTCCTTGGTCATGTTTGCTAAGGAATAGAACATCCCACCAATGTCCTGTTTGTCCTCAAGTTCCTGTTTTTGCTAATTAGCTGAAGCTCAACTTCCACTCCGCCTGCAACGGGAGTATCAACAGCATGTAATCAAGCTCTCAAATCTCTTTGAAACTCCTTCATCATGGCTTCTGTGGAGCACAGTGTCTCTCTGAAAATCCAGCATTCATCTGTCCTTTCTTGGGAACTGCTTTGATCAAAGACTTTCTGGTGCTTAGTGCAAACTTCATCAGACTTAGGAGCAAAGGACCTGAGCAGCATGACATGTCCTTCTAGAGCACGGCCAGCTGAAACGCTGAACTTCCTCCGTCAGTCAGCTAGCTCCCTGTCAGGTTTACTTTGGCCACTGAAGTTTTTAACTACTCGTGACAGCCAGGGAGACAACATGAGGCGTACCAGTGAGTCTGAAACAAGATGGACATTTCTATCAGAGGTGTCTTGAGAAGCCTCCACGCTAAACACTAAACTCTTCATCAATGTCCTCATTGTCTCTCAGCAGGTGCAGTTGTGCTGGCAGGCAACTGAAGGGTTAACTTGGAAACTCCTGTTACACCTGTAAGTAATGTGGAGGACTGATACCCTTTGGAAGGGAGTGTTTTGTTTCAAAGTACTTAAGTAACTGAGTGGAAGGAGACCTGAGTCATTTAGATTAGTTTATAAAATTCAGTATCCAAACGCACACCTCTGCAGGCTCTTTGTTCCTGTACCTTTGTAGAGGATGGCAGAGGCTAGGTGTGAGCACTCAGCGAGGAAAGATGAAACACAAATGACAAAAGATATTTCCAATAGGAAAATAGGATTTAAAGTGAAGATTTAACTCTCCTTGTTTTTATGTTGTATGCTTAGGACATTTAGCCTCCCAAACCAGAGCTAACACTGGACACAAAGTGAGCTATTTTTTAATCCTTGCAATTCCTTATCTAAAATATTTTCCTTTAACTGCTCAACCTGAGGTGTGACTTGTGTTTTGAGAAACAACGGCATATATCTGGATTATTGTTTTTCAACACCCGTATTCCTGCTGAAACATGCAAAGGGATCACAGCTAAACTGGTAAACAGCAATCTTTTAAAACACAAACTTTTACATTTATGCTTTCCTCTGATTTCCCCCATATTCAGGTAAATCTAGTTCAGAGTTCCCCAGACACCTTCCCCATAGATTTGTTCGCTGGATGTACCCAAACCCAAGCCTTCTGTTGCTGAGGCACAAGGCACTGCCTGTCCAATGGAGAGCAAACATACACTTTGCTCTTTTTTGCAGCACCTGGAAGGTCAGTGGAGAAGCACTGTGCTGCCTCAAGTAAAAGCTCACACAGGATTCGGTGCCACTTAAAATATTTAGGTCATTTGTAAAAGCAAACACGGATATTCAAACACTTCCTAGCTTTTATTTCCACAGGGTTGTTTTTTTTCACCAAAACACTACTTTCTTTACTAAAACAGCTTCTTCTGAGTGTTAGTGGTAACTCCCAGGAAATTACCTAGTCTTGAGTACGAAGATAATGACACTGAGGACCTTGAAGGCAATATTCTACAGGGTAATTTCAATATCTTTACTGAATCACGGGAATGATGACGGATTGCAGTATTTTTCAGTTTGAGTTTTCCTTTTCAGTCTGTTTTTCCTCTGTGTAAGAACCAAAGAGATAGGTAATTCCTCACACACAGACCTTAGGGGATGCACTAATGAAGGGCAGACTTTCATAAGTGAATAACCATAACGCACATTTTTCTTACAACACAGGATCACTCCAACTGCAATGATATGCTGCTTATTCTTAAAACCTTTAATAGAAAGTACTGTGCTTTTTACTGTTGTCTTGGAATGAGTGCAATTGCTGCAGTTGAGAATATTCATAGGGTACCACCCGCTAATATCAGCATTTTGTTTGTACAGTTGAGTAATCACTTCTTTTTTTAGTGGCTGATACTTCGCAAGATCAAGGGCTGCAGACAGATGAACACCACAAATGTTCCAGCTGACCTCAGTTTCCAAAACACACAATTCCTGCAAGTAAACAGCATTAAACATCAGCAGGCAAATTACAGAATTAAAGCATCATTCTGTGTTCCTCAAGTGAGTACCTGCTTATTAGCAGCTCTGCTTACTCCAGGAAAGGTACCTACTTGAATAAAGATTTCTGGGGTTGTGTTTTTGGAACATATTCCACAGCCTCTTCATGTAAATCATCTGGCTGACTGAGTCGAGGTAGGTTTTATCATGGCAAAGAGAAGTTTTCTCTTAATAGCAAATCTAGTACTCTCCTCTACAAAACACAGCAGACAGGTGAAGCCTGGTTCCACTGTGCAGGCACTGAATCACATCCAAGCCAATTTTAGAATGAAATGGAAGAGGACCTAATCATCTTGGTCCTTCTGACCTCCCCATGAAAGCCCTGAGGACTGAGCCAGGGATTTGGTATCAGCACCTAGAGTCCAACCACATGAAAACAAAACCCAAACCCATCCTTTCGGTGCACCGGCCTAAGGTCGTGTTACTAACCTGTCCTCAGCAGCAGTCTTACCCCAGTCTATTTGCACGTGGCTTGCAAATGTTCATCTACACCCCTACTCAATAGCTTCATAGAGCAGGAACCGATCCATATGTTTTCCTAGGTATTAAAAACACGTTTGTTAGATTCTTCCTTATTTCCCCCTATGAGACATCATCACTGAAATACCAGTTAAAAATATCTTCTAAAAGATTGCAGTTTCCACGTTAGAGACTCTCCTGCTAAATGAAAAACAGCAAAGGCACATTTGTATTACATGGGTTATGAAACCAGATCAAACCATTATATGGCAGAAAGCACTTCCCTCTTCAGCAAAGAAGATATTTTCCTCTAAATGTGAGTTTTTTGGGATAAAAATAGTGTCAATGAAATTCTTCCAAATGTTAGAAAACTATCTTGTGCTTATTTTATTTAGTTTTCCATTCCAAACAAAGTAACAGTCCAAATCTGTTCCAGAGGAAAGCGTGATGTTCAGCAATAGTTTAATGACTTGTTGTGACCTGGTGAAACACACCTTGCCTGCTGCTGGTAATGGGACACTCAGCAGAAAGTATCACATCACCTGAACAATGGCAACACACCCCACATTAAGGTCCTCAAAATACTGTAACCTCTGAGCAATCCTCTCTCAAAACAATGCAGGGAAGATAAGGTGACATTTCTACTTAGCTAACTGCAGGTGGTGGTGCCTCAGCCTCTAACCTGTTAAATTTATAAGCAATTTAATCATACAAAAAGCTTTAGAAACATTTTCACTTGCTTATTGTTCTAACATGCTGCTGTTAAAGCTTGTGCTTTTTCTGACTTAAATGAGACCCCTTTGATTAAACAGCAAATGTTTCAAATACAGAATCACAGAATTATTTAGGCTGGAAAAGCCCTCTGAGCTGATCCAGCCCAGCCCAGGACCTAACATCACCACGTCAGCCAGACCAGGGCACTCAGGGCCACAGCCAGGCTGTACTTCAGCACCTCCAGGGTTGGGGACTCCCCTGCTGCCCTGGGCAGACCAGTCCAGGCTCTGACCACCCTCTCCATGAGGAAGGGCTTCCTAACATCCAAGCTAAACCTCTCCTGACAGCTTTAGGCCCTGCCTTCTCATCCTGGCGCTGGTTGCCTGGGAGAAGAGCCTGACCCCCACCTTACTACAGCCTGCCTTCAGGGAGTTGTAGAGAGGGAGAAGGTTCCCCCTGAGTATCCTGTTCTCCAGGCTAAATATACAGTAGTATCATCAGTGTATCATTGTATCATTGTTGTATCATTGTATCATTGTATCATTGTTGGTGTATATATCCTCAGTTTACGAAGATGACATGTCTGCCTATGGAACATTTTCATTCCATTCGGGGTGAAGGCAGGCAGGAAATGGATTGCTTTTTCTGGATTTATCATCTTTCGATAGAATTACTGGTTATTGGAACAGAGAGTGCAGCCATATGCATACATGATCTGATGTTTCAAAAACAATGACAGAGAAGCAGTGAAAAGGAAAATGGTAAATCTGGATCTATAAACAAAAACATGGTCACAGACACACTGTGCTCAACACTAACGTGAATGACTATGAGCTACCACAGATGAGAAAATGGACAGACTGCAAAACATCAGATATTACTGTTATAGCAGAACCAAGAGTCTCACTGAAACCCTCAAAAAGTACCTCAAAAGCTAGTGCTTGGAGATCAGCACTTCCTGAGAGAAGCATTAGAACCCAGAACGGGATGGTTAGTGTGGTTCCACTCACCGTCGTGTGCCATAAAGACATGGAAACAAGCTTTTCATGAGCCTGGCATGATGGCAGCTATTTACTTGTTACTTCCAAAGCAGTATCAATATTTGTGTTTTAATAGGAGAGACGTAACCATCAGTCATCCTTACCACTTACAGGTACTTCTTTAGCAGAAGCAAAGCCTTGTGTTACACTTGAAGCACATAACTATTTCACAGCAGGGTATGAGTAGCTCTTAGTTCATTTTTTATTAAACAGTCGTATCTATTATGTGCGTGAAAGACTGCTTCAGCTGCTTATACAAGGCTTTTAAGCCAGAATAACATTTTACTCAGCAGCTGAGACTGAAAAGCACTAGTTTAGTTCAATAATTACTTCTTTATTACATTTTGGTTCCAAGCTCAAAATATTCTCTTTAATTAAAAATACAATAGGAAATTGCCTAGTTAGCTCATTCTTTAACAGCGGACTTCTTAGCATAAGGCACTTAAAACTAATTTAATCACTGTCTGCAGCCTTTGCACTAAGTGGTGCTTAAAAATGAGCTGGTTGACTTGTGTCCCTTAACTGATTTGATTTATAGACCTAAGGAAAAAGACCAAACCCAGCTCCTAGCTGCCTTTTTAGCAGTGATAAGAGTATCTTGATTGCAGCAACCCAGTAATTTATCCTTTCCCCTTTCATTAGCGTCAGAAATGCCTTCTGTCTAGTAGAGTCGAGCCTGTCATTTCCAGCATCGTTTGTGTGCACTTTATTCACAAGCATTTAGCACTGCCTGTTGTACCTTACTACCTTCACTAAATGACTGTGGGACCAAACTTACCATTAAAACATCTTTGGCAAAGCTGCTCGCTCAATAATAACATTGGTTTCCTTGCGGAGTCCCGTTTTTAAAGCTTGGTGTTTATTCGGCAAACAATAACAAAGTTGTGAGGCTTAGAAGTGATTTATTTTTGCAACCTCTTTCCAAATCTTCATTCGGAATTAGTTTAACGTGAGCAAGTGAAATCTATTTGTCACTCTAATCTTAACTCAGAATAATTTTATCTGAGCTAGAGAGTGTTTGTTTTACAGTAAGAAGCAACTCATGCAGGGAATATATCTGATGCTGTCTAAAAATTATTCATTCAAACCACAATGAAAACTCCTTTTTTATTGTTCCAGGCACCTTATAATAATCTTCTCCTGTTGCCTTTCTCTGTGTATTAGTGTTGCTGAACTGATGCTACAGGGTACCTAGAAATGGGGCATTTAAGCCATGCCCTTGCAGAAAGCCTCTTCCACCTAAGAGCCATCAAGCCAGCCCTCAGAAGTCGCTGAGCTGAGGCATACGGGAAGAAAAACAGTTGAAATGCAAGTTTGATTCCCTGTTTTTCAAACTGTCCCCTTGAGTCACAGAGCACGAGGCATATGGTGACAGATTTTGCAGCCACCTGTAGAATTTCCTCTCCTTGTTTCCAGGCAGAGCCAAACCACCCATAGATGTGCAGAGACACTAGCTGTGGTGTTGCCTTCTGCACGACTGAAAACCAGCCAAGCAGAAAAAGAAATGATAGGAAAACTGTGCCATTTTCCCCCATCAGACAGCGCTACAGTAAATCCAGGGGAATCTCAGTGCTGTGTGAGGGGCCTGTCAGGACACACAGAACCTATCGTACCATCAGCAAAGCTGGGATTTTGTTTGAATGAGGTTATATTGCACCGAGCAGAAACAGAACGTGTTCAGCACATTTAGTGATTGGTTTGCCCTATATTAAGAAACAGCACTCCTGGGCTGCATGACTGTTTTTCCATTTCCAGAGCTTTCCCTCCCACACACACGAGGGTTAGGACTCTTTCCCATCTCTTCGTGTGCTGCAATTCTGATGGGCTGTGGGAGCTGAGCACGGCCTCCAGCACCGAGGTGTGCCAGGGCACGCGCTGTACCCCAAGCCCACGGAGCTGCTGCAACAGTCCCTGAGGCGGGGGTCAGGCAGAATTAAACTAGGAGAGTTCTCATCTTTCACAGTAACCAACCTGGCTCCTGCCTTAATGCTACGACGGGGAAGGCTGCAAGGGCAACACTTCATCACCTGCATTCTCCACTTCTCCAACCAGCATTCTGCTTTGGCTTGTTCTGCTGCTTTTAGAAAACAACCATGATATCCCACTGATTCCCTGTTAAAGGGCACTGGATCCTCAGAGTTAAATTTATACTGGCGTAAGTTTTTATTCTGGCTTGGCCTGGGGACGTGACAGTGACCACCCCAATCCCAATCCACCTTTTTAGCCCATATTAGACAAATCATGGCTGGAGACGACAAAATTCCTCAGCAGTTCATTCACAGAAATTACCCTTTACTAGAAGAAACACCACTTTGGTGACTATGAACAAGTGTCTCCCATAGAGTCTAACTAACCAATCACCCTGCAGCAAAGTGAAAGCAGGGACACTGCTCTTGACGATTTTGTGCTCCACGAACAACTTCAAACACAAAGCCTTGCCCCAACACCTACAAAGTGCTGCATAACCCCACAAAATCCCAGTGGAGACAAAACGTTGGTTGCCACCCACTGAAATGCCCAGTCCCTCCTACGCCTTTTGGAATATTTCTCCCCCCCATCCCAGACGGCTGAACCATCTAGTTAGAGTCCTCAAGTGTGTCTTAGTGTCTGAGTCTCTTAGGGCAGTAAGTACTTCTATTTTTAATAAGAATTTTTGTTTCTCCTATGTTTTTTTCCCTTTTCCTGAAGATTAAAACCCACCATATTCTGCCATGAAAAAAGAGGATGAGTGTGGGAAGAGGTAAAGAAAATCAAACGTATGACAGCTCAACAGTGTTAACTCTGAAACCGTGGTAAAAGCAGTCTATTTCACAATAGCACTGAAATGTTGAAGCTGTACTCCTAAAAGCATAAGGTCAGCTTGACCTGCTCAGAGATACAGTAAGCAAGAATAACTAGAACATGGACTAAGAAGCTGAGATAAGAGAGCTGAAGGAACTAGATAATGAATCTGCTCTGTAGTGGATTTTGTAAACTACCATACTAACTGTAAACAGTACAATGGGAACTTACAGCTGTGTGACACTGCAAGCTGGAGGATATAAAGGGGTGCTCTTGCTCACAGTAAAGTGTTTTCAGATGCATCTCTGAAGTCCATGCCTTGAACTTCCACACATGGTGCCCCGTGTAAGGCCTTGAATTGCAGTGTGTTTTGCTGGACCAGTGGTGACACCCATAGAGCTGAAGAGCTGCTGAAAGGAAGCAGGAATCTGGCACCAGATAAATAATCACCTTACTGCAGGACAGGAGGTGAGTTACAGGAAACGATGGAAAGCAACGTATCTCAGGAACAGAAATCGGTATTGAATACAATGGATAACCTTCTAAAGAAACAACACTTGCAAATAGATTCTTATGATTTAAAATGACTTTTGAAATGGGTCTCTGAAGAAGTGAGCAGTGTTGACTCAGTCGCAATATTCAGTCTTGAGATGTGGGATAAAACAGGGCTAAAGTCTTGGGATCTAATGATGAGAGTAGACGCAGTTGCAACAGATCTGTTAACTCCCTGGTGAGCTGTGTTTAAAGTGATTAAAAGGCAAGAAGGGACCTCTGAGAAAAAGCTGTCTGGTGAGATGGCTGAGGCCCATGTGCTTCCAGCTTCCCTACCAGAAGAGACGGTTGGAATCCCTTCTGTGGACTTAAGAGTCCAATGGTAAACATGATAATCTGAGTAAAATTGTCCAGAGGGGAAAGCGAGTGGTGTACGTTGAATCAAGTGAAGACAATGAAGTAAATCCCTATATCCTGAGAAGGAACGAGACTTACATCCCCCAGACTCCTACAAGGTTTGGGGTGCCATTAAAAAATGAGGCAGCTAGTCATGGGAGACAGGGATTGCTGCAGGTACACCCTGATTAGCAGCACCTGTCATTTATACCCTGCAAAAGCATTAGACCATACAAATCCTTAACAAAAGCGTAAGAGTATTTAAATGTTCCTGCATTGCAAGGATTTGGCGTGAATGCTCTCCTAGGAACAGGTGACTATGCACGGGCTGACAGGCAAGCCCACAGAATCCCCTGAGAAGTACTGCAAGATAGTAAAGAAATGACATTCAGAGCCTTTTTACTAGTGCCTGATGCGGCCCAGAACTTGCAGTCTTTTCACATCCATCAAGCAGGAACTTAAAGAGCCATTCATGAGATTCCTTGACAGACTGACAGAATGTCTGGATAAACATTTTGGATTTCAAAATTAAGACACCTGTGATGTGATCTTAAAGAATCTGGGTGTTGAAAATGCAAATGCAGGTCCTTCATCCTCTGAAAGATCCTGGCATAGTTGATACGATGGAAACCTGTAACTGCATCGGGACTGTAGACACAAGTGCGAACTGGAGCCACGTTGCAACACAAAATGCTCTGTAAGTGCTTCACAGCACTGGTGTGGACCTGGCTACCAGCAAGTCAATAAGCGTACAGACACCACAAGCTATGTTAACCCTACCTTTGGGAAACAGGACAAGTGCTTCATTATTAGAGTGATCATCACAAACACCACAAGGCTTGCTCAACCTGTCGGGGGTCATCAATGCCAATTTTGAGGGAGAAATTAAAATCATGGCTTGGACACCACTGCCACTCTGCTTTACACTGGCAGGAATGAGAATTGCCCAATTAATATATTATATGGTAAACCCTCTGAAAGAATCAGGACAAAAGAGCGGAGTGACAGGTTTCAGCTTAAAAGGACAACCCCAAATTTGGTGGTTGCAAGATGTTACTTCTTGATGACCAGTACTGACTTGTAACATTACAAACGAAAGGAATCTTTTGATCAGAAGGAACTTAGTCACAGGCCAATTTACGCAGCATTGGAACAGGGTGCCCAGGGGAGTTGTGGAGTCTCCTTCTCTGGAGATGTTCAAGACCTGTCTGGATATCTTCTTGTGTGACTTGGTCTGGGTGATCCTGCTGTGGCAGGGGCATTGGACTGGATGATCTCTCGAGGTCCCTTCCGATCCCTAATGATTCTATGATTCTGTCATTTGCAAGGCATAGTAGACACTAGGGCAGATGAGCTAGGGAAAACTAATTGATGACATGACTTCAACATATGGACTGTACATTTGTTGAGTTGATGCTAAACATGATCAAAACAACTTCAAGTAGATCAAGCAGCTAAAGGTATTTCGTCTTGATGGTACTGCAAAACCAACTTTTACAGAAATGACGGTTTCACAGTGTAACGGAAGAGAAGGAAAAACATTGAAGGTTGGCCAGAAATCCCAACAACATCGGCTTTTTCTGAAGAGCATAACACAGGAAGCACCTCTTCTCCATAAATAAGCACTTACTCATGCTTGTTAGCAGACACACATGTGCCTACTGGTCCTTAACTTACCACTGCAAGGCAAACTAAAGAAATGTAACTGAAGACAACAGGAATGATCCATCAAACATTTGTTATTGAAGAGTTGAATAAGAGAATGCCAGACCCGATTTGAACAGGCTCCAGGTGATCATTTAGATCATTTAGAATGTTATAAGTGAATTCGGCGGCACTTCACTTGAATAAAAAGAAGTCAGAAGTAGAACTGAGAGCAGAGTAATAACTGTTGATGAAAATCAGACATTAACAGGAGTGCCCAATGACAAAATAAACTGTAGAGCTAAGCAATGGCTAATCAAACCTAAGAGGATTTGCCTAATTAATCCTGTGTGGCACAGCCACCCAGATTGCTTTGTCGTTCAATCCATATTGTACCTACTCTTTACTTACTCTTGGCTTTCTAGAAACAAGTGACATATCCCATAGCCAGCTAAACTGTGTTACCTGTTTTTGAACTGGTTTACTGTACTGGTGTAAGCAGTTGGCTAATGCCCTGCAAAAATAGTTACAGAGCTCTAAACATTTTGAATTCCATGTAGTTTTTAACATCACAAACAAATAGTAACAAGCATCATTCATTTTTTGGAGAGCAGATTTCACCTTTCAAAGGGAACCTCTTTTATACAAAGAAATCACAGAAGAAGAACTTTATGCCTGTCTGCTTCACATTTGGCTTGGAGTTCTTCAGAGCAGCCGTCCAGGCTGACAAGAACCACACTGTCAGAGAAACCCAACTGGTTCAGTTTAAAGGCTGCTCTAATTGATCAATTTCGAGTATCTGACAATGCAGCTTCAGAAGTTGGCAGGTGTGTGTCATGTATAGTTTCACTGTCTAACTAAAGCAAACATATGAAGAGATTAAAAAAATAGATTAAGTGTTTTATAAGCTACTGCTAGGCTACACTGGCCAGCTGAAGGCTTTAAATAATTTAATCCCTTCAGCAACTGCCAGTCCCAACTGCAACACTGAAACAAGGTCTGAATTCAGTTTGAAGCCCAACAGGTGCAGCCTAATGCTGCTCCCTTAATTCAGCTACTGATCTAAGTTTATGCTTCTAGAAGACAGCATATTCTTAAATGCACCATGGCATTAATTAAATTAGTCTAAGTGTCTCTTGTTTTATCCCAGCTTGAGCTATCAAATTTACCTCAGACAGTGCTCTGTTTCTTTCCCCTCCCCTCTCCAAATGCTCCCTGTGCCAGATGGAAGACAAAGAGTTCTCAAAAGCTTTTAAAATAGACTGTTCTTTATATATAAATACATATTTATCTTCAATAAAAATACAAAATAAACCTTGGAGACTGGACTTATATTGTTTTAAATGTTTTATATTAACATTTCATAGCAATTGTATTAGCTTGGATTTTAATACTTAGACATGGAAGGGGATACAGAAAGTCTCTAATGCTGTATCACCCTTCGTACTCAATCTTTTCTTTAGACAATCCAGGAAATTTAAAGCTGCCCCTGATGCAAATAAGGTATTTCTCAGTTTTACATGTTAATTATGTTTACTAACATTTGCTAGTATCACAAACTAATGCATACTGCCAAGAAGGTAACAATTCACCAGAAGAAACATCCAGGAAAAAAGCAGCACTACTACAAACCTTCCACCAACAGGGATGGCTTTCCCCCTTTTTCTTTCAAGTTTGAAAGTTTAGCATAATGCAGGGAAATACTCAGTATCCTGCTTCCCTAACCTGTATTTTTCTCCAGTCACAGGACAAGAAAAGAGGAAACTTCCCACCATCTTACTACTTGTACGCTGCCAAGAGAGTTGAAAGATGAGACATTTCAAAGCACAACTTCCTTTCCCCTTCTTCCAGCCTGGGGCATACTGATACTTGGGAAGCACATGAGGAATTTTCTCTCTTAAGAAATGAAGCGTCATGTTTGCCATAAGCAGAGAAAAGAGTCTTACCTTTTAATGCAACCTTAACTTGACATTTTTGCACACTGAAGCTGTCAGACACTGGAGTCATGAGGGCAGCTCACACTGCAGATCATAATTCCATGCCATTCAATCAATCAATCTTACAAGATGTTGTGGAAGCAACATGCAGGCTTCCAACAATGAAAAACAGGTTAAATGTACATTAAAATGGATCATTTCCATATATTCTTAAACACAAAGCTGCTCCAGATATTACTACTTAGCTAAAAAATGCAAAGATTGTCATTCATGAACAAACCCAGGTCTTGTGACTGCAACACAAAGTGAACTCCAGTCCACCAGCACTGGTTTGTATTTCCAATAAGTCTGTCAGCAGGTGGACAAGTACCACTCCTTCATATTCTAAATGCAGCTCTGAAATCAGATAGAGCACAATCATTTCCACATTTTGTATATATGGAATGCAACTTTTAGCTGTTCACCAGCAGCTATTCTCTGGATCATATGAAATACCACAGACACCACCCACTCTATTTGAAACCGAGTGCATTGAGTCGTGCACTTTTGCTTCATAATTCGTCTTCATGTTGATGTGATACAATTGCATCAAAGTACTAGAAGGATGAATTTTTGGAGCAGAGACTGAATTCAGAGAGATTGATCCGGGCTCTACTACTTAATGTAGACAAATAGGAAGCTTAACTCTGAGGCTCAAATCCATCAATAGTCATAGAATCATAGAATCATTAGGGATTGGAAGAGACCTCAAAAGATCATCCAGTCCAATCCCCTGCCACAGCAGGATCACCCAGACCAAGTGGCACAGGAACACAGCCAGGCAGGTCTGGAACGTCTCTAGAGAAGGAGACTCCACAATCCCCCTGGGCAGCCTGTTCCAATGCCCCAAGCCCCTCACTGGGAAGACGTTTCTTCTAATATTTATATGGAACCTCCTCTGTTACAGCTGGCACCCATTGCCCGTTTTCTTATCAGAATGAGATGACCTTGAGAAGAGCTTCACTCCATCTTCCTGACACCCCTGGTCACAGATTT
>VZRI01011210.1:22924-96954 GCA_013397515.1 Upupa epops | reverse complement strand
CAGACTCCACACTGACCCTTGTTGTCCCTCATTCCATTTCTCTCTGCCCAGCTCTCCAGCCTGTCCAGGTCTCGCTGAATGGCAGCACAGGCTGCTGGGGGGTCAGCAACACCACCCGGCTTTGTGTCACCAGCAAACTTGCTGACAGTGCACCCCAATCCCTCATCCAAGTCATGAATGAATAGATTGAAGAGGACTGGTCCCAGTACTGATCCTTGGGGGACCCCACTAGATCCAGTCCTCCAACTAGACTCTGTCCCAATATTTATTATGTCATAATTTATTGTAATAAAAGAAGGATGAGGCAGGAGGGGAAAAAGTTTACAGAAGATGGATTGTGAGAAGGCTCAGTCAGTGCTATCAGTATCCTATCAGCATCCTATCAGCAAAGCCTAGTTTTAGCACAGACATCCCTATACAGCAAGTAACTTACATTTAGGGTTTATAATTTATTGCCTTTGAAAATGTATTTACAGGAAGAATTTGTAGTCACTGCCTAATGAATAATCACTGAGATTATTCAATGCCTGAGAATTCCCAATGCAATCTTCTTGGATTAAGAGTGTGCAGAATCAGGCTTAAGTATTTAATAAACATGATGCTAATTGATGCTAAAAATAGAATACCTCAACCAAAACTCCATGGCATTGCAGTGGTAAAATACTCTATTTTTCCATGGAGTTTTGGGGGGAAAGCTGGGCTTTTAATTGAAGACACTTGGTCCCAAAGCCAGCCAGTACAAGGTGGTGTGTGAAAGTTCCTCTGATGCAGATAAAAACTAGCCAGACACCCGAAAGATCTCAATGTAACAATCACTAGTGGGCTATTTTAAATTCCAGTCTTTGGGTTTTTAAAGTTCATTTTAAAAAACTATAAAGAATGTCTCTTCTAAAACAGCTGCTCAAATAAACCAAGTTAAACTTGAATTCAGAATGTATTGTTCAAGTTCAGCAAGATTTAGGAAAAAAATCCCAACACACTGCTGATGTGAAACCTCAAAGAGACTCCTCAGGCCTTCTACTTGCATCTTGTAGAGATTTAAATAGGAGATAGAGTCCACCTTCAAATTCTTTAGGTTGGAAAAGTCCTCCAAGGTCATCAAGTCCAACTCTTCACCCAACTGTCCCAAGGCCACTGCTAAAACACAGAATCATTAAGGTTGGAAAAGACCTCAAAGATCATCCAGTCCAACAGCCAATCAACCCCACCCTGCCCACTAAACCCTGTTCTCCAGGGTCACATCTATTCAGTTTCTGAACCCCTCCAGGGATGGCAACTCCACCCCCATTCCTGGACAGCCTGACAGTTAAGAAACTTTTCCTCATGTCCAATCTAAACCTCCCTGGTACAAACCAAGTCCCTAAGCTCCAGATCTCCAAGACTCTGAAACATATCCAGGGATGAGGAACAGTTGGCCTGTGTTGGATCTTTACTTGGAAGGCATCACAGTCGCAGAAGAGCCTGAGTGATTTCAGTTCATGCTGCTGGGACCGCCCTGCCCACTGCTGTGCTGTGACTGTCTCCGACCTATCTGTCAGTGTTTTGGACAGTAAAACTTTCTACAGGAGTAGCCAAGGCCTCCCTAGAGATTCCCAACTTCATCACAGATTTTTTGCCACAAACCAAAGGGAGGCTCCAAAGTGGCAAATACTGTTTCCCTTTGTGCAGTTGGTTTTTCTCCAAAGACCAAAAATGCTGTTTCAAACACACTCGTGTTTTTGTAGACAGAATCTGGCACAGAAGCACCGTGTTGAGAAATCCAGCCCTGCTCTGCCCTGCCTGTGCCGATGTGAACTTGATCACTAGTTCTTTGAAGTCACTAGTGAACTTGCAAGTGTCCACTGTACCTCTGTAGAAAGAGTCCTTATTATCCAGCCTAATTAACAGCCTTGGTTTAGGGACACTGTAGAGATTAGTAACTCACTTCCTATTCTGTTTGCGTTCCCTCCTGTGTGAAGTCACCTCAGCACATCTGTCTTCGTCTAGTCAAGCAAAGCATAGGACTAACGTCTGTCTACCCACTCAAGAGGAAGCAAAGGCAATGCTAAAGGAAGCCCTCGTGGTTAGCTTTGTGTTAGTTCTTTATTACTGTGAGAATTAACTGCAGTGGTGAGCAGCAGCACCCCTGCTGCCAAATGAGTGCCAGCAATACACAGAAGGTAAGCAGTGGTCTGCACCCACACCTGCATTACTGTAGTGAAAAGTCTGTTAGCAGAGGTGACCCTAAGCTGTGCAATGCTGCATGTCACCGTGGCTCTAGAGCCTCCAGGTCGTACTGACCAGCTGGCTCTTCTCCCAGGCAACTAGCGCCAGGATGAGAGGGCAGGGCCTAAAGCTGCCAGGGGAGAGTTAGGTTGGATGTTAGGAAGCCCTTCCTCACAGAAAGGGTGCTCAGACCCTGGAATGGACTGCCCAAGGCAGAGAGCTTTTCCAGCCCTAATAACTCTGTGATTCTCTGATGCAGCAGACCCATGTGCATTTGCTTATCAGACTCTTTAGGAATGAGGGATTTTTCTGAAAGTCTCTTGCTCACTTTGAGACGGTGGCAGAGTAAGGAAAATGTAAAATATTCAAACTTCATTTCCTAAGTATCCTTCCCATTATTACTGCTTGGGACTATTCTTTTCCTTTTCCCCTACTCCACTTTTCTCTCAAGCTCCTTTTCTACATTTTCCTCTCCAGCATTTGTACTCAATTCTACTCCAACCTATGAACGGAGGGTTTTAATTATCTTCTATTTTGGGGCACTGAATGACTGTGAATCATCCCACCTTCTGGGAGATTAGTAAATCCAGTGATTATCAAGAAAAATGCTGGTAAATGCCTATTATCCATGTTAATTATTCAATTAAAAAGTATGCTGGAGCCATCAGCAAGACACTTCCATTTCATGGTTGAATAGAAGGAAAAAAACCAACAAATCTTTCATAATTGCTCTAAAAATTATTTTAAACCTTCATTTGCAGAGCTGATCTTTCTCCTGCACCTACACACTGGTACAGTAAAACCTGTGCCCAGAGGTCAATGCAGAAATGATCCAGAAGATACAGAAGCTTGTCTCAGACACCCACCAAGATGAAGCTCTCATTTGTACCTGGTTTTTAATCTTGATTTTGAACTCAGTGCCTATCTGCCATCTTATCATCTGCCTACAATCTGAAAGGGGTTGACTAAGGTGGCAAGGAAATCCAGCAGCAGGTGGAAGAGTAGCCTGGAATGAAGCCGTTCTCTAATAGGCATTTGCAGCACAGCGAAAGCCCTCAAGAAAATGTGCTTCCACCCAGGTTCTTTGAGATGCTCTTAAATTTGTATATGCTCTCATACTTCGTCCCCACAGCAAATTAAGCTACTAGGAAATGCCTCCAAATCCTACTAACAAAATCCTGGGCACATTTCAAAGGAGTCTTTCATTGCTGGGATCAGTTTGTGGCAACACACAGCAGCTTTCCAAAACAAGCACTTACAAACTGAGCTAACCCAGCAAGCACCACTACAGAAAGATCTCACATTACCTGTCTGAGGTTGCCATTATCAGAACATGTAGCCACCGTAAATAAAGACGTTCTGGAACACAGGATTTGGGCAGAAAATACACCTGGAAATATTCTATTAGGCAACAGCTTTCCTGTCTTTTATACTTTCAGAAGAGTCTTCAAGGACTTCAGAATGGAAGCCACCACAGAACAATATCAACAAGTGCCCTGCTCTAAGGAAGGATGGAAGCAAAGAGGTTTTGCCCAGGAAGTCAGCCAGTGCCTTGGAATTCCAGGTACAGTAGTCTCTGCCAATGCTACAAGGATATTCTCATACAAAGGGGCTCCAGAGCCCAGAGCAGATAAATGGCAGCTAGCTGCACAGAGTGCAAATTGCTGCTAAAGGGACCTGTCATACATGTTTGTGTCTATATAGTTATACTTACACATATAAATACAGACATACCTCAAAACATTAAATGAGGATGAGCATCTAAGATCCAGTCTTTCTATTTTCAGGTGCATTCACATCTGCTGCACAGACACAAAAAGCAAAAAAGTTTAGAAAAACAACTCTATGTGATTTATAGAATCACAGAATCATTAGGGATCAGAAGGCACCTTGAAAGACCATGTAGTCCAATTCCCCTGCCACAGGAGGATCACCTAGACCAAGTGGCACAGGAACACAGCCAGGCGGGGTTTGAACGTCTCCAGAGAAGGAGACTCCACAACCCCCCTGGGCAGCCTGTTCCAGTGCTCTGTTACCCTCCCTGGGAAGTTCCTTCTGATATTTCTACGGAACCTCCTCTGTTCTAGCTTGCACCCTTTGCGCCTTATCCTATCACCAGATGACACTGAGAAGAGCCCAGCTCCATCCTCCTGACACCCACTCCTCACATATTTATGACAATGTGAGAGAACTGTGGCTGCTGTCTGGGCCTGGGGCTTTCATTTGGGGCTAACCAAAACGCTATTTCTAGCCAAATGTAAAAGCTGTCACTTGAGCAGAACACAACCATGCTGGGTTAGAACAGTGTGACTGTGCTCCTCACTGGGTTCCCTTGCTCCTTTGCATGTCTAACATGGATAACGCAGTAGTGGTCTGTGGAATCACTGATCCATACAGGTAAAGAAATTCCTCTTCCCAGTTCAATATGGGGATTATTCTGCTCAACCTTTAGAACGAGGCCTGAGAGGCAAGCAGAGTGCCATTTGGTACAGCCACCCACCATCAGTTTCACTCAAGCTCAGGTTAGCTGATGAACAGCATTTCTATTTTCTCTTACCCAAAGCAGGGCAAGAAAAGTAACACAAACCCCACATACGGACACACCGCTGTGAAGCACTCTTTTCTTGTTACCACTTCCATCCTTATTTGCTTTTTCTCAGTTGCTGAACTAGTTTAAAAAAGGCATTTTTCAGTCTCCAGCCAGTGTTTGTCCATGCAGACACCTGACGCACCTCAGCAACTTGTTTTTGTGGGAGTTGCAGAGCAGCCCTCGAGTTGCCTCAGTAACAACTCCTACACCAGTAGACTCAAGGAAGACAGGGCACAATTTAATGAGTATCACGGCATGTATTTGTAGTCCTAAACCTACCTCAAGTGTGCCTGGGAGGAGGCTGTTTACTTCTTACCTTGACATTTACAAAGGGACTCTGTCACACATGACACATGTGCAAATCCCAGGGCTCTGCAGAGCCATATGGCAAAGCTCTTGGCAGAAACTATGGCAGACAAATGATCAGGCAAATTGTACTGCAGTCAGAGGGGCTTTCCTAAATATTTTCTGTATCTCCTACTCCTTATTAACATTGTCTGAATGCTTTTAATCACTAGTTTTGTACTGTAAGGAAAAGGAAAAACATGAAATAAAAGACAAAAACAAAAGTTCCTTATGATTCTTTAGAGAGAACACGGAAGACCCTGCAAGAAAAATACCCAGCTCAGTAGCCAGTAAACTAGTAAACTTGGGAACGTGTAGTTTGCTCCCAAACTACATAAACACACAGTTTGCTCTGGAACAGCTACAGCCCCTCTTCACATTTTTACAGTAATTCTTAGGGACAACAAGATATCATTTTTGCAATGAGAGAACAAATCACAGAATCACAGAATATTAGAGATTGGAAGGGACCTCAAAAAATCATCCAGTCCAATCCCCCTAGCAGAGCAGGAGCCCCTGGATCCAGTCACACAAGAACATGTCCAGGTGGGTTCTAAACGTCTCCAAAAAAAGGAGACACCACAACCTCCCTGGGCAGCCCCTTCCAGGGCTCTGTCACCTTCACCATGAATAAGGTTCTTCTTATCTTTATGTAGTACCTCCTCTGTTCCAGCTGACACCTGTTGCTCCTTGTCCTGTCATTGGATGACACTGAGCAGAGCCTGGCTCCTTCCTCCTGACACCCACCCTTTCCATTTTTATAAACCTTAATGGGGTCACCCCTCAGTCTCTTTTTCTCGAAGCTCAAGTGCCCCAGCTCCCTCAGCCTTTCCTCATCATGGAGATGCGCCACTCCATCATCTTTGTGGCTCTGCGCTGGACTCTCTCAAGCAGTTCTGTCTCCTTCTGGAACTGAGTGGCCCAGAACTGTACACAATATTCCAGATACAGTCTCATCACAGGGGGAGAGTAGAGGCAAAGAAGACCCTCTCTTGATCTACTGACCACCCACCTTCTAATCCACCCCAGGATGCCACTGGCCTTCCTGAAGACAAGGGCACATTGCTGGTTCCTGGTCATCCTGCTGGCCATCAGGACTCCCAGATCCCTTTGCCCTACACTGTTCTCCAACAGGTGAGACCCCAACCCATACTGGTCCCTGGGGTTGTTCTTGCCCAGATGCCAGACTCTACACTGCCCTTGTTATAGTTCACTAAATTTCTTCTTGACCAACTGTTCAGCCTGTCTGTAGGATGTGACAGACCTGAGGGGCAGAAAAGCACACTACATCCACAAAGATATTACAACTTCATTTTGCGGCCAAAGCTCTGCAAATCTCAACATAATTCTTTAAACAGTCCTAGAAAGATCTCAGGGAGCTTCACAACTAACTTGTTTGGGATCAGAAATTAACCCAGACGCAAAGACACTCTAAGGAGAAGAAATAAGGCTCAAACAGTCCACGTGAAATTATTAGCACAAGAAAAGCACAAACTCTCCAGATGGTGTATCTGGACTTCTTCCTTTAGTAATGGTGACTCCAGCTCTATCTGTTGTTTATTTTTATAGTATTTTTCAAATCCCACTCCAATTTTAAGCACTCATAACTCTTTAGAGACAGATTTGCCTGGAAAGCTCAGTGCTAGTTCAAGAGTGCCCAAGGTTTGAAGGAGGAAACCTGTTCCTCAGAGAGAGGCTGTGACACACTGAAAATTTTACCTTGCTTCCTTCTTTTTTTGTTTACAAAATTGGATAAAGCAAAGAGGGACCGTTACTCTTTCCTTGCTCTGTCCTTGCTCAAGCTCTTGGTACCTAATTCAGCGTAGGGCAGGTTTAGTTCTTACATTCTATGTTCTACCCATTATTTCAGACAACTTCTTCAGTTGATGCCCTTTTCTAATAGACGCAAACCGCATGAGTGGGAACTATGCAGCAAGCCGACTAATGTGATCTTTTCACCCCCCCAGAAGAACAGAGACGATATTCCACAGTTACTCACTATGTAAGTAAGTACTGATCACAGAGCAGTAACACAAACCTTTCAGTTCATCATGGCTGAAGTATTCCCTTACCTTATGTAGGAAAATGTATTTATTCGAAATCTTTCCTAAATACAACAGAAATGAATCCTTATAGTCAGGTAATCCTTAGGAATCATATTTTTTATGAATTCACAAAAATGGTTAAAAGGTTTCTCTCTAAATTTCCGCTTGTGCTTCATTCCTTTGTTATGTTATGGGATTGTCAGTTTGTTGCTTACTGCCACTCAAGATGTTGAGGGCAGTACTAACAGAGAGCTCTGTCAGATGCTCAAGGACAGCATGCTCTATAGCTTAGATGTGTGTAGCTCACGTCCCACATTTGTCAATAGTTGGGTTTCTTTCCTAGAACCTGTAGAGTAACCACACGTGAAACAAGATGTATAAGCAACACCCTGAGTCTGTAGAAACAACAACATCAGCCCAATTTGCCTTCACCCTGTCTGAACTAAAATCTGTTTTGACATCACAATGATCTCAGATGTCTATTCCAGCCTTAATAATAACATCACTGCAGTTGGTGTTTTTGAAAGGGAGAGATCTTGCAGATGATTCTTGTGTCATGAAAGTGATTCCAATGGCAGTAGTTGTTTAAAGGAGAGGGAAAGGATGCTCAGACCCTGAAATGGACTGCCCAGGGCAGTGGTGGAGTCCCCATCCCTGGAGGTGTTGAAGGACACCCTGGCCGTGGCCCTTAGTGCCCTGGTCTGGGCAATGTGGTGACGTTAGGTCCTAGGCTGGGCTGGATGAGCTCAGAGAGCTTTTCCATCCTCAGTAATTCTGTGGTTATGAAATATTTTTAAAATATTTAGGAAAAAAAAATAAATCTATTTCCAGATCCAGGACTGAAATTACCTTTTCATCCAGAAGCTTTATATTGGGGTATTACAAATTCCTTTTCTTATATTGCTTCTGTCCTTTTGCACATGAATGAAGTGCAAACATCAGAACAATTGAAACTGCAGTTGTTCCCTCTATTTTCTATGCACATGAAAATGCACTAATAGCACTTTAAAAAGCTGCACAGGCATTGGGAATGTGATTAATCTGAGCAGTTCTATTGGATAGCAGTGCTTCTGTCTGAGTATTAGTGACAGATGCTCTGGGGTGTATTGGAAGCAGGGTGCTCAGTAGGTCTAGAGAGGTTCTCCTCCCTCATCTACCCTGATGAGGTCTGCATCTGGACTATTGTGTCCAGTTCTGGAACCCTCAGTTCCAGAAGAATAGGGAACACTTGAAAAAGCCCAGCGTAGAGCAACAAGGATGATTAAGGAAGTGGAACATCTCACTTATGAGGAAAGGCTGAGGGAGTTGGGTCTCTTCAATCTGGAGAAGAATGGGAGTTGACCTCATTAATGTTTATAAATACATAAAGGGTGAGTGTCAGGAGGACAGAGCCAGGCTCTGCTCAGTGGTGTCCAATGACAGGACAAGGGGCAGTAGGTACAAGCTGGAGCAGAGGAGGTGCCATGGAAACATTAGGAAAAACTTTTTCCTGTGACAGTGACAGAACCCTGGAACAAGCTGCCCGGAGATGCTGTGGAGTCTCCTGCTCTGGAGACATTCAAAACCCTCCTGTATGCATTGCTGTGTGACCTGCCCTAAGGAATCCTGTTCTGGTAGGGAGGTTGGACAAGATGCTCTTGTAAGGTCTCTTCCAACCCCTAGCATTCTGTGATTCCGTGATGCTCTAACCTTTCAGCACAAGGGAGAGGGACAAAACCCATACTGAGTGTTTTCAATCCAAAGTACTCTTCTGAGGGGTTTGAAAAGATGAATGAATGCCGTTTCAAAATTTACCACTGTATTTAAAACATAGGCATTTTTTTTTTGCTACTGGTTTGTATTAACTTACATTTCTCACATCTTTCTTAGTCCCCTGATGCATGCAGAAGTGTTTTCCCCTACTGACTGGAATATTTGGAAAATAAAAGCTGTGTAATGCTTGGGTAAACAGCTTAGGCAGGGCTGTTTAGCATTGCTAACTAGCACAGTCAGACAGCTTCTGAGAGAAAAAAGCAAGAAAGGTCATGAATTTATAAACACAGGAGTTCTCAAAGCAACCCTGGAAAGGAGAGCAACAAAAGGAAGGAGGATTCATTATGCAAATCAGCAGATAATTGTAACAAAAGCATTATTATAAAAGTGAGTCATACAGAAGGAAGAAACAAAAAGCGAAGTGGGAGGACAAAGATACCACTGAAAAAAGCGCACTGAGTTAGATAACATAGACAATCCATTAAGTCTTTGAAGTATTCTAATGTAACCAGCCAAGCCTGCTGCCTTCCAGCTTTTCTAAACACAATTACATCTTTTGATGAGCAAGTAACTCATAAGATACTATTGCGTGTCATCCTTCAGTCTATCACTTATGCCCCATCATCAGTTCGTTTATCACACTCCCTAAGCACGTCTTCAGCATGTGAACTAAGAAGTTATCACGTGCTTTCCAACCAGACTCAAATATCCCTCCATAAACCCCTGCCATTGTTCCCATGCTGTCAGGCCCTGGGCCTCATGTCTGTTCACTTTGACCCTGACATGTTGTTCTTTAAGTATGAAATATTTCTGCAAGGAGGGAGTTTCAGAAGCTGTTTTAGCGCTGAAGTCCACAAACATATTAGCACCACCTTTATCAGACCACACTGACACTGTTCCAGAGACTGAACTGTTATTTAGAACATCCAAACAAAGGCTGGAACCACGTTTCTGCTGTTCTGTGAAAATAATTGCTGCAAACTGTTTCAGATCTGTTGGCCATGCATTAGTAACTGGAAAAGCTACAGTTGTTGCACTGGGTGCTTGGATGTACAAGGTAATCTGTGTTGACAATATTCCCAAACTCACTGTCATGGTCAAGGGGATAGCAATCCCAAATTGTGCCTCCTTCTGCTCATACTTCCTGCTGAAACTGTTTCTAATGCAGAGGAATGGATGCACACTGCTGATACTCAGCAGCTCTTCTGTTGTTTCAAGGGAAAAATCCAGGACAACCTACTGCAAGTTAAGTGGCAACAGAAGGCCTAAAGGAAGAGACATAAAGGCAGATAATTTCTGCTCAAGGAGCAAACAAATACGATAAAAATCCACAGCACACTCATTTGTGAGTTAAGTCATCGCAGAATCATGTTTTGGGTAATTTTATATATACACAGCTAAACCAACAGTAATACACAACAACTGCACGGCTTGGCTTGTAGTTCCACCACTGAGGTTTCTAACTGCTTCACTTCACAATGACAGCAACTCACAAACAGTATGTGAGTGTGCACCATAACCAAGGAGGAACTGTCCCCAGACAGTCTTTGGAAAGTTACTGCTTGGAACACAAACTAATACCTAACCATGACATTCTCTTTGCTGCCTCATTGCCCTCCACAGGCTAATAAAATGAAATGACTGCTTCAGGGTAAACAGTGGTTCGCGTGTTATTGTTTAAAAATTGTCAGAATAACCACAATAACACAGGGGGAAAAGCCAAATGCATGAAAGTAACATGAAATGAGTTTTAATGTCAGGTCTAAGTACACACCATATGCAATCAGAGCTCCACAGAAGAGGCAACGCTTTCAGACTGTTGACCCAAAGGGTATTTTTCCTTCTATCTGGGCTGAGACATTTCCTTTCACTGAGACATCAAAGTGCAGTGTTTCCCCATTTGAGAAATACAGACCCAAAGCAAATTCTGCTATAGTATGTGGTACAGTCGAGGTATCCTAACTGAGCTTCAAATAAAGTAACTTCACAAGCTTTGCTAATAAAGAGAATGCAAAAGCACTCCTCAGCTCTGTGTCCCTATACATTTACTAAAAATCAGCAAAGACTGGCACATAGAAACACTGTTTTTGCTAGAGAACACAGCTTTGTTAACAGGAAGCCTAACTTCTCCATGGAAAAGGACCCTGGCACTGCCAGTTAAGTACAAATTTAACTGTCTGCCAGTGTGATCTGATCACCATGGTAGCCAGATGCTTTACAGATAAACATGAAAACACATATCAAAGAGCACATAGTCTGTCAGGGTGCGTTTACACAGGGATAAATGCCGAAACAGCTGTTTCAAGCGCAGCATGCAGGCCAGCATCCGGTCAAGGCAACACCACCAGGAGATTTTCATCAAGGTCAAAAAAGCAACTTCTTCACTTTGATAGCCATAAACTCTGAAAAAAAAGAGGTGGAAGTAGAGCTTAAGGTGGGACACACAGGACTGTCACAATAGGATTTGAAGGTAAACTGAGGCAAGGAGTATTTTGTGGATCAATGTGGCAAGGAAGGGGTGACTGCTATTCCAGCACCAGGAGGGAACTGGCATTTCCCAGATTTGTAAATCGAGACTGCTGAAAATAAGCAGATTAAAATGACTGTAAACTTTGGGTCCTTCCACGTTGCTTCTGGGTTTGTGAGAGTTTGCAATGTACTTAGATCTCACAAACAGGCTTTCTTTTCATAATAGAAGGAAACTCACTCAGAAGAAAGATTGATTGGTTCTTATGTAAACCCTTGTTTCCTGGAGCTGATCTTTCAAGTAAAACATCAAATACTATAGTTGCATAGCAACCTTCCCACTCCCAGTTCAGGTGCACTGGTAGGCCAGTTCTACCTTTCCTGTTTTTCTAGGCTGCACAAACACGATGCTCAGACAGGTGGGATTTATGTCAGCAGGGTGAACTTCCTAGCTTGTGCACAACCTGCATTTAGGAAAACAAGAGTTGTATCCAAACCAGCCTGAGGTGGAAACTGTCCCTGGTGGTTCAGTGCTTATGTAGTCCAATATATTATGAAAATTAACAGCATCTGATCTCTCAAACTTACTTTTACACCTAACCTTGTGCTGATCGGAAAGCCCAGCTAAGCAGGAGGCATCTGCTTGCCAGCAACACTGTGCTCAGTCCATTTTGCTGTTAATCACTAACTTGCTTGGAAGCACTCCAGTATTGTACCAGAGTTAACACTAAATTGTATACCGCTCATGCTGACTGAGAAATGACTGCAATCAACACTGATCGTAGTGTATAAGCACGTATGAGGACAAGAGTGTGCAACATCAGTGTGTTCTGCCCCACCTCACATTGTTAATTTTATCCTAAACACTGACATGTTCCCTCTTCAACTTCAAATCATCCTTTGATACCCCAATTTTCCTTCCATATGCTTCTGCTTTCTGCCTCTGAGTACTAATATCCCTAAAACTGGGATGCACATGACTTTTTCCTAAAATAAAGTTAAAACACTTTGAAATGATTCATCAGTGCAAGCTGTTACTCACAGTAGGAATCACAGAAAGCCACTTGTAATGTCAAATAGTAAGGTGGCAGGGAAAAGTCCTGTAATCTAACCACAAAAAGCCCCGAAGTTCTTGCCGTGCCATTTTCTCCTGCCAGGGCCATCCTGCTGGCCCAGCCCTGCCAGAGCGGTGCTTGTCTGCCACCTCCCGGGGGACTTGCCCAGAAGCCACAAGCCAAGAAGAGATCTAGCTATGGCAATGGTCATCAAACACATATGAACCACTTCAAACCCACTGAGAATACAAACAACACTGGAAAGTTTGAGAAGGCTGCAATGAGTGAAGTGGACTGCTGTGCTTGGTTGCATCACTCCATTTTTATCCCTTCTGGCTGCAAGGCTTGCTCTGGCCTCCAATTTATCCCAGGACACAAACAACATTGCTCAGCTGGGAGTTTGTTTGGTTTGTTTTTCATGTGTTTTTGTGGGGTTTATTTGGTCCAGGGTTAGTTTTGCATTTGGGGTTATTGAGGTTTTGTTACACAAAACCTGTGCTCTGCAGCTTTGGGTTCTCTAGATTTCTTTTAGTTTTCTGCCAGGAAATCTTGTCCAGGCAGAAAAGGAGGATGTTGGCCTCTGACTGACTTTCAGACACTGTTACTGGACATGTAAAACTGACCGGGGGTTACTGGAGAACTAAGCAGCACACATACTAGACAGGATTACTCAGGATGTAGATTATAAATGGTCCATCCCTAAATGGTCCACATATTTTAAGAGCAACCCAAGATACTTCTGACTGAGGACATCCAGCTGTTGGCTTCATGTTTCACCACTAAAATACAGATCCAGCTTTAAACACAGATCCAGCTTTAGTTTCATTAGGCAAATCTGCAAAAGGAACCCCAATTTAAAAGCTGATGAGCACTGATCCTGATCCATAAGAGCAGCAATGTTACAGAAAGAACTTCCACTGTGCAAGAACACTGGAGCAAAAGCAGGACAAGATTTAGCAAAAACTTGTTCGATTGTTTACACTTTTCTTGGAAAGCTGAAAAGCTGCTTACAAAAAATAAACCAGGCAATACTGTGTTAAATAGCATTAGACAATAGTCAATTCAAGGAAATGAATTGGTGTTGAGAAGGTTAGAATTCAATCCATAATGTTAACACCTTATTACACTACTGAAGTACCACAACTGGGCAGTCCACTGCAATTAGCCTGCTATTTACGCTGGTGATTCACCCACCCATTCACCTTCGTTCTCTTTTTATAGACCAAACTTCTAAATTACACTCCTTAAATAAACCGATTTTAAAACGTGATACATTTCTGTCCTCCAAACAAAGAAATTTCCTTTCACTGCTTTGCGCTCCCATCATTTACTTCTGCATGTCACTGATTTCTTTTCAATTCCATAGCAGACTGAGATAGTGAAGCTCAATTCACTGGGAAACAAGGTACACTAAGCTTCATCCTTTGCTATTAGTGTCACAGCTTATGTTTGTCATGCTGGATGACCCTCTCTGTGCCTTCCCATTTGTAAACCTCTAGTAGAATGATAATCCTCAGTACCTCAGGCAGCTGGACTAAGGCAGATGCAGTGTGTGTCCACCATACCTTCCTTGCAAACATCACCTACAGCAGCAAATGGGAGAGATAACAACAAAAGGCATGAATTGCAAACCAGGTTGAACTGGAACGAAATGAGACATCTCCTTCCCAACTGCTGGTGAAACATGAGACCACTGATAGATGCGGCAATACAGAAGCAGCCACAGATCCAATACCCAGGCTGCATCACTTTGACATATTAAGATCTTCCATGTTCCAAGTGTTACAGTGCATGTAGTAGCCTGAGTCTCCTGTAATGAGCAAGCAGCTCACTTCTCCAGTCTTCTACTTCAGAACCCGTAAATCCTGTATTTAGAGCAGAGAAAGGCTGTAGTGCTGTGCTGCATGTGATTAGTGTGCAAATGCCCAGAAATAGAATTATTTCAGAATATTTTGATTAGACAACAGCTTCGATGCCACAGCTCCTACCAGCCACATACCCAACAAAACAATCAACTTACAGGTACCACTCTCAGCTGAGCCCTACTGCCCTATTCTCTGTCCCTCCAGCTGCTTCATTCAGTCTCCACTGCAAACAGTACCAGCGCAGAGCCCCACAACACAAACCCAGCACAGCTAGTTAGCCTGGGTTTTGCTTCCATCCTCATCTTTGCCATTGATGCAACCAATTACTGAGACACACCTGGCTTTAAAGCAGTGAATGTTAAACGAGGAGCAAAATCGGTTTGGCAGAAAGGTGAATTTAATTCTTAATTATGGTCTATGGGAATGTAAATTCAGACTACCACCTTCTTTTGGTTCACAGAATTTCTACAGTGTTGTCAGATATGACGTATAAAAGGCCTGATTATGGGCTCTACAGGGGTAATAGAGTACTCCAGAAGTCTCAGCTGAGGAAATGACAGGGTCCACCTTCACACTGGCCAAGAGCAAGCCAGGGTCTCTCAGTTTTCTGGTCAGTGTCTCTACCCTGTGTATGCCAAAATCCATTTTAGACACAGTCCAGAGCCTCCAGTAACATTGTGACGGAGCGCGGAGGGCAATTCCCAGTATCCTCCACTATCACGCAGTTTGAGATTCACCACTAACAGCCAGTTCAAATCTGACTGCTGCCAACACTTGCTCTAGCATTGAGCAGGCATAATTCTAGTCACAAGTCCTTTTGAAAGATTTTCAGTGGCTACAGCCTTGCAAGTCACACAAAACCTGCACTTCCATAACTGGCATTAAAAAAACCCAATCTCCTGTAGCTGCTAAAATTACAAGGGGGCCCAGTATGTCAGCTCTATTTGATTACCACTGCCCTGGGTTTGTGAAAGTAGCTTCCTTTCAAGTTTGCTCCATGGTTTTTTTTTGCCAAGATCTGGCTTGGCAGCCTTTAAGATTCAACATCTATTTAATTTAAGATTCATTTTCTTCCAGTTGGGTTTTTCGGTGCGACACATTTTTATTTTTTCTCTGTGTTTTCCTAGCAGCAATATTTAAGTCCCACTGAAGAGCAGGTAGAGCAGTCTTCGTTCATGTTCAGCTTGAGATGCATTTACCCACTTACAGAGCAGTATAATCCCCAATAGTTTACCTGTTAACTCATAGCTTGCTAGTAAGTTTCACATCAATTAACTGAACTAAGCATGAATCATTACAGCACAGCACACATTAGCAAGGTCCTGCTGCTTTGATATCACAAACCACCTGAAAATTAAAGTGCAGCCTTCCCAAGCAGTCAGACCTGTCATCAAGTCTTCACTGCTCCAGTTACCTCAGGCTAGGAGCCTTAACCTGCTCCACTGGAGCTTCACAGCTACAGAAGGAAGGGACGGAACAGTCACGTTCTAAAACAGCACTTGAGCTATGCAGAAGGAATTAGCAGCTAAGTAAGGTTGTAAGCTTAGCTGCTGCATCCCCATTATTTGTTCCAGCACCATCATCAAGAATGTTCCAATCAGCCTGCTAAATGGGTCAACCAACATTAACTCACAGCACTGCTGAACTCAAGCCAGCAGACTCTTAAGTTTGAGGCCCAAGTTTAAGGTACAGCAAGGCAAAACTTGAGTTAAGCTAACACTGTTAAATCTGAACACTAAATTTAAAGACAAAGAAACATTTTCAAAGTTACCTTGAATAAAACCCACCATTTGCATCCAGGTTGTGCAAGTAATACTGCTCCTTGTGAGATTCACAATAAAGCACTTCTAAAATTAGAAATATATTTGCAAAAAAAATCCCACACCCAAGGAAGTACAACTGCAGTAGCCAAGCCACTGGAACTGAAAACACTTTGTAGATCTAGAACAACATATACATTATCCAACTACAAATTTCACCAATTGCTTTAAGGAATTGATTCCTATGTGGGAAATGGAAATACCTTACACTTATCAGCTGGAAATGCAGCTTTTTGGAATGAAATTGTGTTTACATACTAAAAATTCCAAAACTGAGTCTGCTGTGAAAAAATCATTACAACAGGCCTGTTTCACATTACAAACAGTGAAAAGAACACCTGAGAAATCATAAAACTGGACAAAGGATCTAACAGGACAGATCCATAAATTTTATTTAACTCTTGAAAAATAACAGAATATACATTCTCCAATAATGAAAAGTGTTACCAAACAGATTGGCCAAATAAGTGTTTACTATCTACGCCCCTTTTTTTGAATGTGCATCAAGCTTCAGAAGAAAAATTATACATATATCACGGTTTCAAAATTATGACCTTTCCATACACTACTGTGGTTTAAGAAGGTGACTTTTGGAAGATGAAGCCAAACCCAAGGAGTGTTACTATCAAATTGTTTGCAAGTATTTCTACATCAACAGTACTGTATCACATGATTTTAAGAACACTTACACTGTTGACATGAAGGCAGCTAAGTCACCTTTCACCCTGGTATCTGCCAAGCCTCCTCCCATCAATTTGTTTCACACAGCATCTTCCCTGCAGTGGCTGTTGTATCAGCCCTTCACTGGCACACAGACTGATTACTTCGTACATAAAGTAGCTCGAGGAGATGCCTTCTGTATTCTTGAGGTCTTTTGAGCATGTCTCCCCGATTAACAGGAGCTCCTCTGAGGTGGAAGGGATAACCTCTACTGCTAGCAGGTATCTCTGGTGTTAACTTCCCCAAGGCAGCATCAGCTTGTAGAAAGGAAGTGACTCCTCGGAGACGTCAGTAAGAGCCCAAGACAAGGGCTAAAAGTCGCCAAAACCGTCTAGTTCGTGCTCGCTGTCCATCAGTGTGCCAATTAGGCAGAGAATGGGGATTGAGCAATGCAGGAAAACACTCACAGTGTAGGCCTCACTAAGGCCGAGAGCATGGCTACCTCAGGCTGCTTGGCCACTCATCAGAGAAGGGTCTTGGGACTTCAACCTGTCCATACAGCGCTAGGAGAGAAGGTTGGGGTACCCGACCCTGCTAGAGGCGGGAGAATATGGGGGAAAAGCCAGGCCCTACAGGAGAAATAAGCCAAGGGCTGGGAAAAGCCAGACCCCACCTAGCTCACAGGCCTCTCCCGCCGCCTCCGCCGTTACAAACCCCCTCGACTAGTCACCACGCGCAGCACCGACGACCTACCCCTGACGCTGCCGCTTCCGCCCTGTTCCCAACGTGCCCCGCGCAGCTCCGCCCCTTTCTCCGCCCCCGCCGACAGGCCGTTGCGGAGGCGCCGAGACGCCATTTTGTGGGTCTCGCTGCCAGAGCGCCGGACGCTACTGGTGAAACTGCCTTCGGTGGCGGCGCCCAGCGCCTTTTTTAAAAGGGTTTTTATCTGTTTGGGGCCACTGTGCCCCGGCCTTGTTTTAGCGGGCCATGTCCGCAGACGGAGCCGCCGGCGACCAGGTGAGCAGGAGGAAGGGAAGATCGCTCCTTGAGGGGGATGGCAGCAGCTGGTGCTGCCGTGGTGGCGGCGCGTCTGCGCTTGGGGCTGCCCGGTGCAGGCCTCGACGGGGCTGGATCTCGGCCTTAACGTAAGGGCCCGTCCGGAGCCGCCGTTGTGTTGTGGTATCAGCGTTGCCGGGTGACGGGAGTTCTGCTACGGCCTAGTCTTGTCGCCGGTGAGGCCTGCTCGTCTCCTGGGTTAGCGAAGGATTTTCCCCATCCCCCGCACACCCCTATTTTGAGGAAGTCGGGCTTATTCTGCTGCGCTGGCGGAAGGGGGAATGTGGAGCCGCTCCCAGAGGCCGCCATCGGTAGGACCGGGAATGTCGGGAAAGCTGCGGCTCCCCCAGCCTAGGAGCTCTCTGAGAAAGCCTCAGTCCTGGTCGGTGTGGACAATAGGTGCTCCGGTGAGCTTCGTTTCCACCCTCCCCCACGCCCCCGTTTATTCGTGAAGAACGCTGGAACTGGATAAACCGTTGGCACTGTTGGCCTGACGGATACGCTTGATCTATAAAGTTGTGTGCCTTGTTAACGAAATCTTTTCCTCCAGAATAAGGCATCGCTAAAACACTTTTAAATTAGAAACACTAACAATAGATGTATTTAATAAAGAATTTTTGTTGTGATGCAGTAGTCTTGCGCGTGGATGAAGCCAAAAACGGCTCTTTCAGTTAAATCTAGCTCGTATTTAAATATACTAGAATACATATTAATTGTTTATTTTCTAGGTAGGTGTAATCATAGTCTTGTATTTATTTTTTTGAAATAGGATGTTACCACGATTTTTCTCCTACTTACGGGCAGAATTTTTCGAAACGTTTTTTTTCAATAGGTTTAAAATTGGTATTAGTCAGAGGGGTGGAGATGGAAGTACCTCACTGAGGCAGCAGTGACGGATTACACCGTTGTATCCCTCAGTGCACTCTACAAAATTACTGAAATTGAAGTTGATGACTTAGTGTGCCCTTCAGAAGCTTTTATTTGTAGAATGTCTCTTTTACAAAGCAGGTTATCTTTCTGTGTGCCTATAGTCTGAAAGGTGGTGTCTAAGCTCTTTGTACAATCACCAGTTCCGAGGAGGAATAGAAAAGATAAGAGCTCAGAATGGAATGTACCTAGTTTCTGTCTCAGAGCTGGTCAGGTTGAGAAGTATATTTGTAGTATGTTTAAGTGAGAGGTTCAGAATGGCTTGCTTCATCACAAGGTGGATGGCTGCAAAAGAATAAGAATGTGGCATGGTAACATTTTGAAGATCTTGATGTATATTTTTAGAAAGAATTATACTGATGTTTAGTAGCAAATTAAATTGTTGGTTAGCGTGTTTCTGTAGCTTCAGGTTTTATTTTCTTTTTACATATTAAAATCTCCCTCACAAAAGTCAAAGTATTGTCTGCATCCTGAAACCGACGCTGTTTGGGAGAGTGACAGCTTCAATTTTATGATGCCTTACCAGAGAGGAGTTTAGCATTCAAAAAAAATTAAAGTTTGTAGCCTGCATAAATCACTCCCCTCACTATATGGCTTGGGCATTGGGTTTTGGAGCTGTGGTAAAGTTCATGCTTTTTACCCATTGTGATGATTATTTTCACATTGGACATGCTTTAAAAACACAAACTTTTATAGTTTAGGTTAAATTATGTTCTTCATAGTCCATTCTCTTTATGAAGGTCTCTGAATTCTGGTTTCCTAGACAACTCTCTAGTTTTGTTACAGTCAGTTACCTCCCTTCCAAATGTTTTCTTGGTTTTCACTTGTCCTCTAATGTTTTTATTTCTAACCAAGACAGACTTCTGTTTCTAATGGTGAGATAGGTCAGAATTCGATACCCGTATCTTTACAGTACTATTGTAGAATTACAGACTGGTTTGGATTTGAAGGGACCTCAGAGACATCTGGTTCTAACAACCTGCAGGGGCACCTCTCAGCAGAGCAGGTTGCCCAGAACCCCATCCAGCCTGGTCTTGGACACTGCCAAGGATGGAGCAGCCACAGCTTCTCTGGGCAACCTCTTCTCGGAGAATCATCACAAAATCTTCCACACTGTAGACTGCTACCAGTTGTATAGTAATGCAGGTGTTCCTTAAGTGAGCATTGATGTCAGCCTGATGGTCTTCACAGCATCACAGACCTAAATTCACTGTGTTTCTGTGAAAGGAGTTAATGCGTTGTGATTGGGGTGGTTGTGGCTTGTTCCCTTCCTCACGCTGCAGCTGCAATATGTTGTGCTGTTTGAAGAGTCTCTGACTTCACATGCACAAGATTCTTAGGGTTTTAAATGGTCCATAGGATGCTGTAATTAGACAGAGGCTGGGTTCTGTCTGGCTTTCCTGTTTCAACTTCTACTTCCATGACCAGTTTCTGGATGTCATTTTCATTGGCAGTCATACAGTTAGGTGTAAGAGGGTGACTGTACAGTTAATTTGCATCTGTATTATGCTTAAGATGCCACATGATAAGGGATGATGCAGATGCTAAAGATCTTTTGACAAATCAAGACTTGCTATCTCTGACTTACTGACTCTGCAGCTGCTTCCAACTTTGAAGGGCAGCCAGCTGAGTAATTAACAGATACAAAGCTGTGGCAGTGTGTCAAGGAAGAACAGAGTGTAATGTTGAGTGTAGGGTGGAAGAGTAAAGTAACTGTAAAGTTAAAGCTCCATCTGGGTTTTTTTTGTACCTGGTATAGTGCAGTGGAAATGTCACTGCTGCCTATAGATTGAGCTTAGCTCCAGGCATTGTTAGGCTGCTTTACTGTGTAGATCATGAGCCTGAACTACTATAAGTTGTAAATACCTTGGGTTCTATCACTCATGCGTTATTATTGTAGGACAGACTTAGGGGACAAAGGAATGTGATGTAGCTACCACTGTTGCAATATATTTTAAATTCTTGCCCTGTGTTTTAACTATGCTGGGCCCAAAATACATTTCTGCAGAACTTGTTAGAAGATGTTAAGTCCTGAAATCGTTCAGGACCCTGTTGGACTCCTGGCCTCCTGGCCTGGTCTATGAGTAACAAACGAGCGTTTCCAGGATTGGTGTTTAGAATCCCAGACATTTGCCCTTTCTGTATCACAGAAATCCATGTTGGTAGACTGAAGGCTGTATCTGCTGTTTGCTGGAAAATTTCCTGACAAGCTCTGCCCTCTGTTTTTTGAGGTGTCATAGGGTACACATGGGCATCCATCTGTGTATATCTTCATGCTTTTCTGGACCTTCGTGTACACAGCTAGTTTAATTTCAGTTGTGTATGATTGTTTCATGTACTTTCTATCTAACAAGACCAAAATCCATTTTTCTTATTGCCTCTCTCTGCTGTGGCAGAACCACTGTTCTTCTCCATTCAATATATGTTTACCAGGCATCAATTTCACCTGAAGACTCGATGCAATATTTGCTTTACCCTCCTAAAGTAGTTGCCTTGTAAACTTTTAAGGCTAGAATACATATTTCACACTTCCTGTGGCTGTTTCTGAGATGCATACCCCAGTCTGATGCATGGTACTTAACAAGAACAACAAGTTGTTGGTGCTGTCTCAGCAACAATAGAGAGGACCTCTAAAGCACTGGTCGTATATTCTAGTTTCTTACTGGTACTTACGTCCCTTCTTACTCTGTCCTCTGATCCATGCCTTGTCTCTTCAATGTAGTGCATCATATCAGCTTCTGAATCTTAAATACAGTTGTAAATGATCTTAACATTTTTAAAATACGTGTTATAGTGCAATTCGGAAAACAGAAACTGATTCTCACAGGACTGAGTAGGTTTAACATCTCTGTTTCCAGAGCCTTTTGACAGAAACTCCCCTTAGAGTGAATTTTTTATATGATATGTAGCACAACTGGGGTTATGGTCACTGCTTACATTTACTGTAGGAATGGGTTGTAAACAGAAGGAACACAGGGATTGGTGGAGGAAACCTTTTGAGTCCCTAACATGATGTGTGTGTGTGTGGGGGGGGGGTGGTAGTGTGACCTTTAACCAGGTGGGATTTGAACCACAGGGGGTTCAAATACTTATTTTAGCTGCAGTTCCAAGGTCAGTAGGTTCCAGGTGTATCAGAAAGTTGCTGAAGTGAAAAATGTCTACATACTGATGTTTGGGAAATAGTCTAATGAATGGTAACACTGCTACTAGAAACCTGCATTTGTTCAAAGATCTGAAACAGCACAGATTGTGTTGGGGGTGGGGGACAGTGCTTAGGAGTATCCTCTATAAATTATTTAAGGTCAGGGTACTAGGTTATGTCTGTTAATAGTGACGCACTCTCAGAGCACAATCATCTTTTCAAGATTGTGTACCCAGTTGAATGTTTTAGTGGTAACATAAAAGGCAAAGCATTAAAAACAAGGAGTAATAAGGTGGAGCAATAGTGTAGAGAAGGGATGCATTACTGAGGAATGGATTTTAATTCTTGTTCTGTGAACACATGGCTATAACAAAACTTCTAACAACTTAGACAAGTCTGTAAATTAACTTACCTGAACAACTAATGCTACGTAAGTTACATATTATGTTTGGAATTATATTCATTGAGTGTGGTACAGTGCAAGCCATTCTAAGCTGTGCAACAACCAGCCAACACCTCCTAACAACAGCTTCTATTTTAACAGACATAAAGCTCTTTTTGGATGTTGTACCGGTTGGACTGAAGTAGCCACTGAAATTCCTGCCTCTTTGTGTGCAGCAGCCTGTGTGTCTCATTTCAGAACTTGTTTTTCAAGCAGCTTCAGCTGGCCACTCCACAGGTGGAACCGCTGTTTAAATAGATCTTCCTTTTTGCTGCAGATGATCTGTTTGGGTAATGGCAGGATGCTTTAAGCAGTTGGATGCATTAGGCAGTGTCAATAGTTGAAAAGGCTGTTTGGCTAGATGTGTCCTTATGTGTTCTGGAGCCATGAGAGCTCATTCTCAAATGCCTGGAAAAACTCTTAACCGTTGGTTTTAGTAGTAAGGTTTAAACAAACAAATTTTCCTTGAACATGATTTGATAAATTTTAGTAATTACTGAAGTCAGTTTTGTTTTTTCTGCTATTGTCCCTTCAGATATCCTTTATGAATGCAAATTTAGATGTGCCATTGCAGGATAAAGCTCCTAGAATTGTTGGATTACTTGGTTTTAGGTCTCTTCAGATTGTGAAAACTGGTTGTAAAGATCTTTTTACACTCTTGGTATTGTGAAACTAAACATTCCATTTCTTTTAAATAATAGAAGGGAAGCTGTGGATCAGGCTACATAGTAATAACAGATATTTGTGAACATTAAATATGAGGTGCTACAATAATTCCAGAACATTCAGGAGGTTGGTTGTTGGTTAGGAGTCTGATTCAATGAAAGTATGCTGAAAGCAATTGTCAAAAGCAGGGTGGGGAGAAGTTGTTTTTTTTTTTTCCCCCGTGACATATTTTATTTTCAAGCTGTAAAGTTAAAAGCCATGAGGTATCTGAGTTGCAGGTTTATGGTAGTTTAGGCTGATCTCTCAGAACTGACCTGTAAACAGGATAAGATTAGCTCAAGTACTCCTATTAACTAGGATGAGGGACTGAAAATGCTTATAACTAAGGGCTGGTGGTGGCAGGGAACAAACACCAAATAAATAAGTTTTCAGGGTGTTAGATGCTGGCTGTTTTGCAAGTAGAACAATTAAAATGCACTATCAAAAGCCTCATACCCGTGAACTGGAATAACAGCAGATGCAAGCAGAGAGTGCAGTTAACCTGTGGTTTTGAGGACTGGGATCAAGTGTCTTTCTGGTTATGGTTGTATTCGGTTAAAAGTCAAGCTCCCTGCTCCCTTTCACTGCATGCTTGAAGTGGATGTCCTTTTGGGTTTGATGTGTAGCCAAAATATCTTTGCTCCACCCCCTAGTTCTGACAAAACAGTCCAGACTGGCAAATCTATGCATTGATTTCTCCCAGTAAATTAGGATTGATTTGTGAATGTGTGAGGTAACAAGGCCTTGTTTTGGCTCAAATGTGAGCAGGATACTGCTCCGTCTACAGTGTTTCCTTCTTGCCACTCTGAAATGTAGATAGCTTTTGTCCATTCTGGAGATGGGTTTGGGACAAAAGAAGTGTTTGCTGGCCTTAAGAAAACTTGGGTGTTATCTTTAAAGTTGATGTAAGGTACAAGTGATTCCAAGCAGTCTGGTCTAAAATGCTTATCATGTTCTTGAGAACGTTTGTAGATTTTTCTTCTGCTGTTGAGTGAATATTTGCTAGTTTAGGAAATAAGTATTTTTTTTTCATAGATTAATTTTATTGCAGTTCATACACAGATTAGAAGTCCTGTATCAGACATATAAAATCTATGTGCTGTTGCAATGCTTATTGGCATTTATCTGGTGCTTCAGTGATCCATTCTGCTGTTTCCTGTTCAGAAGATACTACTTATAGTGCAGGTTCCTGTGCTACAAATGCTTCAGTTGCTTCTGTACGGTAGTTGGTTTTGTTTTTTTTTTTTTTTATTGTAGCTTGCATTAATACTGCTCCTGATAGGCATTTCTGTTTAATTGGACGCAGAATAATGTCTGCTTGATTGAATATTTGAAAGAAGCAGATATCACTGAGGTAGAATGTAATGAGAAGCAATGCTTATTGCTGCTGTGGGAGGACTTAAATTAGTGCTTCACTGGATAAATAACATTTCAACTTACGTAATAGTCTTTAAGCTTTGGAAACTTCAGTACTTTCTTCTGTAGGCTGAAATATTTTCTGCATGTCGGTTTGTAAGAAATCAAACCACTAGTTCATTTCACATTGTGTTTTGTACCAGCTGAAGTCCAACATGCGATATTGCACAGTCAGAATTTTGATGCACTGAAGGATGTAAAAATAATGATTATGGAGACATCTGTATTTCCTACTTTTGAGCAAACTTAGTTTGCTTTGAGACTGGAGAATTGCCTTCCCATCTACACTGATTTACACCGTGCATTTAATGTTATGCCTCAAAACCTGAATCAAAATAATGTTCTTTTGACTCCTGTAAAGCCCCTCCTACTGATTCCATTTTCTGTTTCATGCATAGCTGGCTGTTAATGTCAGTTTAACTGTTCTGCAGCAGTTTTTTTTTGGTCACTTGTCCATTTTAGAAGTGAAAAATCTTCTAAGGGATACACCTTCAGTTACATCCTGACACAAATCATTAGTGATGAAAACCATTCAAAAGCATGGTAGCGCTGAAAAACTGATCAATTTGAATTGCAATGCATAATGCAAACAACTGCTGTGCGTTTGCAGGGGTTGGCAAAACCAAAAGGACAATGCGTTCCTGGAAATAAAAATGATGCTCCTGATGAGGTCAAGCTCAGTGCATGTGCTAGCCCCAGCTGCTTCTTTTAAGTCCCTGGCAGCTTATCTTCATATAATGGCACTGCAAATGGTCTTTCTGTAAAACCCATTAATACTAAAACCCCATTAATTCTACCTTGGTTTCATATTCTTGGAACATTTCATTCAGGAGTGATAGTAATGCACAGCAGTGACACTAATTTCACTGCCAGTCACATCTCTATAGTGTCTAGTTACAGTCTGTTTTTCTTCAGAAGTGTGTGATGGCACTCATTTCTCTCTGTCCTGTTTCTTCTCTTTTTCATCTCCAGATTGATATATTAACCTAGAATGAATATTAAAAATTAAAAATATTTTCTAGGAATTTACATGGATTTTTTTAGAATTATCTGTATAGTAAATCTCACTGCACTGTACGATACTGAATCGTATAATCTACCAGCAATTATGTAGCACACTTACAGAATCTCTTATAAGAAACGTCTTGTAGTAATAATTTACAGGTTATTGTTGCTACATCTCGTGAAGGCAAGAATTTACTTGATCGTGTGATTTGGAACGGCTAACATCTGCCTGAAAATGAGTCGAGTTGGACAGTTAGTAAATATGCGGTTCGGAGTACAGGTCAGAAGAGTATTTAATGCTTAATAAAAATGTTCTTATCATTCAGGGTTGTAACAAGCATATCTTTCAAGGCTTGTCTGTATGTGATAATCAGATTGTAATTGTAATTTTTGTGCTGTGCTACATCTCCAATTTTTTTCACATCATGAAGGATTTTTATGAGTGTTTAAAAGAACATATAGATGACAGTAACTGTATTAAAAAGTGAACATTCGCTTTGGGAAAGCTTTAGAATTGAATAAATGTTCATATTGGTGTTTAAAAGCTTTGTAGTGCCAAAGTGACAAGTGTAAGAATACACTAATTGACAGATCACTTAATGAAGGAATTGTATTTAGCAAACATGTGTGTGTTTACTGCTAGAAATGTCACCTAGATTTCTTGTTACTTCCTACCAGAAGCTAATTTATTTTTCTGTCCTGCATGTTCAGATGTTTAGAAGGACTTGTGCAGTAGTCTGATTTGTTCAGCTGGGGTCTATAGTAGAAAAATTAATGCAAATTTACCTTTTGCATCTCAGAAGTTTCTAGTGGGTCAAACCATTAAAAAATCACACTACAATGATGTCTCTGTCAAACTCTTAATTTAGTGGTTTTGAACATTTAGTAGTTTTCCTTTAGCTTTTTGCTGGATAAATAAATACATAGTACTTGTGGTGATGGGAAGGCATTGTCTTAGTGGGATAACTTGTTTTCCAGATAAATTCCAATTTAGTAACTCCATTGTAAAACTTCAAATCTGGAGCATTCCGTTGTCAGAATGTTTTTGTTAGCCTGTAGCTGGGACGGAAGTTTTAGAACTGTACTTCTGATTTTTTTTGTCTTCCTTCTAATTTTTCTAGGCTGCAGAATATGTTCCAGAAAAAGTGAAGAAAGCTGAAAAGAAACTAGAAGAAAATCCATATGACCTTGACGCTTGGAGCATTCTCATTCGAGAGGCACAGGTTTAGTGACATAGGATTACATTTCCTTATCTATGGTCCACTCACACTATTTGGTTCTGGAGTAAAATCAGCGTATTCATTTACATAAATCATAATATTGTAAATGCTGTTTTTGATTTTCAATTTTTTAGAATCAACCTATAGACAAAGCACGGAAGACCTATGAACGACTTGTTGCCCAGTTCCCCAGTTCTGGCAGATTCTGGAAACTGTACATTGAAGCAGAGGTTAATATTTTTACATTTTTTTTTCTTATAGAACATTTAATAGGTGCTTTAAGTTTACACGTTGATAAGTATAAGATAGGTACATAATATCTAGGGAAAGGGGATTTAAACTATGCTTTGCCGTTATTATGTAAAATAGGTATAAAGGAGTGATTAAAATGAATTCTAAAGTATTGGGTCTCTTATGAGTTGATGATTGTTGCATTATGGAATTGCAACAACATTAAAACTGTTTCAATGGTATTGGAGTGCTTTAGCCTTTATTTACTTGTCGTGTCTATTTATTGCCTCCTGTGTCATTTACTTAGACTTTTTTTTCATTTATATGTACAAACTTAATGACTTTCTGTGAATATTTGGATCCTTTAAATTTTTGCTTTCTTAGGGGAATTTTTCTGTGAAACAGTATTTTTAGGGAGGGTGTGGGATAGAAGCTGATAGAAAATCATGAAAATGTATTAGCACAACTCAGTAACTTCTAAAAATGCCAACGTAATTGTGATTGTCTATATAAGTGTAGGAAACTTACCATTAAGTGCATTGATTATTTAAACAGTCTTCAGTGATGTGCTGTGAAATGCACTGTCTAATCTGAGTTGTTGGGTTTTGGGGGGGGAGGCAGGGCGTATTTCCGTAGCTGATATTTAATACTAATACACATGTATTTTGTTAGCATCTTCTAGCAACACTTTGCTTTTTAAGAGACAGGTCTTCTACATGCTAAACTCTAGGGAGGGAATGACCTATAGTCTGTAGATGAGAAATGACATAGCAAAGTATTTTTTCATGTTATTTTATAGCTTGGAGCAATCTAAAACCACAGTGTGTAGTTAGCATATCTTACTTTACATTAAATCACACATGCAAATATGTTCTGGCAGTAAGTTCTTTAGGATTGTTAAATAAAATGGGGATCCTGAAAGTCTTAACAAGTGCTTATATTGCAGTTTATAATAAGATGTTATAGTGCAAAATAGCACAACCTAAAGTTATCATCTAATTCAGTGTCATAGTTTTCACTTGTTTTATCTCCAGTAGGTTATAGTAGTAGTTGGAATGTTTGTACATAAATACCTGGGGGATGGGGAATGCTCTGACACATACAAACGTGTATTTTTCCTTTTGGGGACCTGTGGCCAAAACCATTAAATCCTGTGTCCTGCAATAGTTGCTGTGTGATCTAGTCTTTATAATCTAATCAGCCTGATGATTACATTAAATTACCTCATTTCTGTGCTCATATAAAACCTTTTTCTTTCTCATGCCTCAAATTTAAGAGCTAAGACCACCTCAGAAAGCCTCAACTATATTGTAGCTCTTTCAGCAGGAAGTACTATGATCAGTGTAACACTTCTTGTCTTGAACCACCTTCAGAGTTGCACTGACAGATACTACCACCCATAGTGAATACCTCATAATTCATTTATAATCTACTAGTAGTTGAATTGTTTACAGTAGCAAAGCTAGAGTATAAGTTTTCACATGCTCCTTCAAGGGAGGAAGATGAACTCCTATCCAGCAAGTGTGGTAACCAGGTAACACAAGATAAATTTGAGAAGGAGAGGACTGTCATAAAGATTGCAAGTTCCTGTGAGAGTGTGTGTGTGCGCATCCTGTAACTACACTTCAAGTGTGAAAAATGGTATGTGTGATTCCAGTTACTCAAAACAGTGGGAAAATGTGAACTGTAGAGCTCTGGTAGATGTTACACGTGAAAAGTTTTGTGTTTGAAAGAAACGGGAGAGGCTACTCTTTTTAGAAAGTGATCTTTTCAGCTTAATAGGCAAATTTTTTAAAATACAAGTTAGGGCTTAAATTTTTTACTTTTCTTTCCTGATTCTAGGAACCTTTTGTACAATTTGCATAGCAACTGATTTAACTAAGAAGGAACATGCTTATCTCTCCTGTTTTTTATTGGTATATGTGGCCATTTTTAGCTATAAGCTGAAGTAACTTTATTTCCAAATTTCTCACTATTTATTCATAGAACAGAATGTTCTTCATGTTGTTGTTTTCAGTTGCATTATCCTATGTACAATCTCATCTGAGAATAAGTTCAAACTTAAAAGTATTCTCAGATGTTCTTTTATCAGTGTGAGTGAATAGAAGTTGACACTTGAGTTAATTTTTGGAGGCTACCCAAGATAGTGGAACTGTGTTGGGGTGGCTTTTGTTGAAGCCTTAATGTATATACAAGGTGTATGGGGAAGGCATTTTTCTAAGGGCTTTTTTCCTTGGAAATCTTAGTACTGTCTCCTCCTGCTAGAAAGTTTCTCTTGAATATTTCAGGACTAATAGATCTTTCCAGCCTTGAGTTGGGAAAGAAAACCCATGTTAAGTCTTTCTTTTGCATTGCTTTTAATTCACTTTCACTGCCTCAAAACATAAATCTAAAAATTGCTGACACCTGACTCATGTAAGCTGCGTTTTTCCCCAACGTCAAAATGAGCATATCGCTTTCCTCTTAACCACAATGATATTTCTTCTTTGCATCACAGACAGACAGTAAAGGAGAGGAAAGTGAGTGGTCGTTTCTGGCAGGTTGGCTTTCCATCAAGAATTTTGTCCTCTGAACGACACTGGTCTGAGCTGAATGTCATTAAATAGTGGTCGTCTGTAACTGGAAGATGAGCTAGGGTGAGGGTTATGATTATGACCTTTCCAGAAAGCTTTCCAGAAAGCTATGAACCTTTAGCAGCTTCAGACATCATAAAATTTTTAGGAATCTTTCAATTTTCCTTTGCCTAACTTGAGGAAAGTCTTCTTAGTTACTCCCAATCTTCAAGTAGATATCATGATTTATGATCTGTATTGCCCAAAACTGTTCCCTTGCACATGCCAGTTTATTTTCTAATGTAAAACAAATTTTGAAGCACAGGCCTTCTGGCTGTGATGCTGTCTTGTATTGATGAGTGTTTGTTCAGCTCACTGACTGTTTTCAGTTCTGTGTCTGACATTCCCTGTTGGAGCATAGTGGAGAGCAGTGCTCAGCACCTAGTGCATCATCTAACTTACTGCTACTGATAAATAGAAGTGACTGAAGACTTCATGCTTCCACTTTTTATGCCAAACACCAGTTGACATGCTCTGATCTCTCTCGTGGCTGGTTTGGTAGTCAGTAGAACATGGAGATGAACTGGGAAGAGCATGCTCTGACAGTTTGTTACTGGGTACTTTTCTATTAAAGTTTGATCAAAACTCATTCTCTGGTTCTTGTTTCTTCTGATATTCAAAAAAGCAGTTGCAGGACAGAGCAGTATTAGAGTTGAATGAAATGAATCCCAGCTCATGACATTTTTGAGTCGTAGCACTCAATGCTTAAGACTTACAAGAAAGTTCTATTCAGTGAATTTGCCAGACTGTATAGTTCATTTTGGATACAAATTTTATCAAGTAAATTAGTTACCTTGTTATTCTGCATCTACTAAGTAGGTAGGAAGTGGTACAGCAATGCCACTCTTCTTACTCGGATTCTTATTTTCATTACTTGCTTAAAGCACATTTTTCTCTTGGTACCTTTCCTGTAAAAAAAAAAGTATACTTCCAGAAAACTTGACTCTTCAGTTCACGTCAGAGCCTCTTTCACAGTTCTAAAAAGGAGCATGTACTTCTCCATCCCACATGTGCTATAATGTTGAACTCATAATTGCATGGTCTGGATTATAGCCTGCTCTGCTGATTCACTGTGTCTTCTTGGGTAAGTGATTGAACCTGTTCTGCCATTATTGAAACAGATTCGTACCTACCTCACAGGGTTGTTGTGGGGCTCACTTTAGCGATTAAAGTGCTTTTGGCCTCTGGCTAAAAGATGCTGCAGAAATGTAAAAATAAATTCTGATGCAATACCCTGTGATCCCATAGGCCCCGCTGTCTATTTACTATTTCCTTTGTCTCTTCAACTGTTTGAATAATCTTCTAGATGCAGAAAGACTTGATAAAGCTTTTCATGCACTTGAACTTTTACTAGTGGTTTTTAACCTGTGCTGTTTTTCTTTGAGAAATCACCAGGCTGCAAATCCTCTTAATCACATTTATTACACTGTTTTCATGCGTTTGCCATGTTTCTTTAATGAACTGAAGTTTTACTTCCAGTTGCTCTAAGTGGAAACTTTTAAGTGCCCTGAATGTTCTAGGCCAGCTCACACCACACCTTTTGATCTTTTCCGTATGTTGTGTTGTATATACCCTGGTCACTCTGAACCCTTGTTAGGAGGGGTGGAAAGGTTGCCACAATTAAAGATTTAAAAGTCCCAAGCACAAGACAATTATGACAAATACCCAAAGTCTAGAAGCAATAAATACAAAGCTAGTAACATGTGTGTGAAGTATTTGGCTGTTAATATGTATTTTTCTTCTTGCGAATTTTGCGAGTAAAACTCGTGTGTTGTTGCTTGTTGTAAAAAAAAATGAAACTAGATCTTTGTTCAGGTAATTTCTGTTGATACAAACACTTGGGATTTTAGATGTCTTGGTAACAACCCAGATGTTGTATGAGGATGCAGAGGGTGGGACCAAAGCTTAGGGTTAATTGTTTTGCATTTCATCATATGCAATACATCAGTATCTTTAATTCATGTAATTCACACTGGTGTGGATACTAGTCAGAATGTATCATTTAACGTACTTGTATATGAAAATTGTAAATAAAACTGTTTAGAAAAATGATTGTTTTTGTTAAAATGTTTGTGTTTCTTCAAAGCATTTTCTTCCCCTATTTTACTTTAATCTGGCTATGAGTCCAGAAAAACAATTGTTATATGCACCACCAGAATCATTCTGCTCTGGGAAAAGCGGGAACTGGCTTCTGTCAGGGTGAAGTGGGAGTGATCAGAAGTCACAGTAGAATAGACTTCTTGGCTGAGGGTCTGCTTAGTGGTGCTCTCAACCAAAAACACTATGTATCACTAGCCTATCTTTGTTAATGCCTGTTATAATCAGCGTCCGCCCTGCTAGTCTCACATTTCTCTCAGTAAAATTCTGCTTTGAGAAGTTGCTGTGCAGGTGCTCTGTACAAACACTTTCTTGACTACCTTAGTCTGAGATTTTTAATCTCTCTTGCATTTGTATTTATGATCTTTTTTCCTTACTCGTGTGTGGACTTGTTCCATTCCTGTTAATAAATGTTGTTCTGTCTGTGTGATTATTGTAGACTTGCACTAGAAAGTAAATGCGACTTCTTTCCTGTCTTTCGTACATGAATCCAGGCTCGCACATCTTGCATATTTGCCGTGGTCCTACAAGTTGTGTAATATCAAAGTTACCCATGTAATTGACGTTTGTGGTTTCAGAAGATGTGTGGTACAGCACCACTGGGTTTCTTCGTGATCCTTTATTTGACCATTAAAAATATCTTGGGAAAGTGCTAGGAATTTTAATTTTTGAAGTGGAAATGTTGCTTAATAGAAGAGATGAAAACCCTCTTCTCTAGTGTGTTGCTGGTTTCACATAAATAAACATAAACTACTTTCAGATCTGTTGTATTCTTTCCATGTGGGGTGACAGAAGCATCCTTGGTAGAAGCATTAGTTACATAAACCTGTTTACAACACTTGAAGTCTCAGTTTCAGATGTGATGAGGACAGCCACATCTCTCATTGTGTTTGTTCTTGTGCTGATCCTTCCGTTGATCTTTTAAATAGGGAAATATCTGTTTTAGGTCAAGCACAAACTTGAGTTGCTTTCTCGTGTCTGAACTTGAAAGAACCAGCAGTAAAAATACAGAACTTCCTTGTACCCTTGGTTTATCTTCATGTGCATGGGTGAGGGGCCTAAGTTTCTCATTGCTTTTATCTTTCTTCCAGCGTCCAGTTTTCAGCTGGTTGAGTTACCTGATAACCCTCTATTCAGGTTTTGAGGAGACAAAATGCTTCTCTGTTAAACCTTATCCACATACTTGACTATGCTGTAGAATCTCTGAGCAGACTATGAAAAGGCTTTGAGTTACTGCTGTGATGAAATTCAGAGGTTTTGTTTATCTAAGAACACTGCCAAGGCAAACCATTCATTTTGGCACTCCTGTTAGCATAAATCTTTGTCGTGTATGGGTGCGTGTTGGGTAGGGTATGCTTGCGCAGAATCACTGAAGGGTTTGGGTTGGAAGGGATTTTTGGTTCATCTAGTTCAAATCCCCTGCCCTGGGCTTCAATGGAACTGGTACACTCCATCCAGTAACAGTGTTGGACTTTTCCATAAGTGCCAGTGGTTTCGCTTTTGTGCAGTGCCAAAGTGAGAAGGAATTCTGTATGTTAGTACGTGTAGATCACTACCCAGCTGATATTCCCATTGTTTTGAGGCACATTTAATACATGCAGCTATAGCTACACCTGAGAAGGTCTTAGAGTGATGAGTATGATCCGTATTGGGGTTTAACTGCACTGGTAGTGACAAGTGCAAGAGAGCACTTTCAGAGCTCATTGGAATGGTGATCCTGGCCATGTTTCAGGATAGGCATTCTAAGTTGAAAGGCTTTTTTTTTTTTTTAATTCAAGCTGCACACAGGGCAGAGTCCTATTGCATCTGGAGACAGAACTTTAATTGTTTAATAGAACTCACTTCAGCCTGGAGTGCAGACACTTTGGGGCTGTTCCATAGAAACAGGTTGTACTAAACTTCATGCCAGTGTCTGTACACTCATCCTAGTTTTGACAAGTTCTGTGCCTTGATGGCCTGTTAGCATCACCAAAGCTCTTGTAGGCTGCTGAGCTGAAGGTGCTCAGAGCTTTCACATCCTCAATTTTCTCTAGAAGTATAGTTAGAGTTGTTGATAGGCTGAGGGGGAAGATTGGTAATTTACTCCCTTTTGTGTGCGCTCTGTGTTTCAGCAGAACAGTTGCAGAGGTTATGCTCGTATCTGTCATCCCTAGGCTTTTTCCCTTCCTCTCCCTCAGAAGGTTATTTCTGACTTCTTTCACAGCAGAATCAGAAGTGTATTTGCTGTTAAGAGCCGTGGACTGGCAGTACTGTGGTCTCCATCTTCCAATGTGCCCTTGCAATTAGTCTTCTAGATGACAAGGAGGTCCTAGGAGTCCTTGTTCAAATGGAGTCTTTGGACAGTTCAGACACACTCTCTGAATTAAGTATCATATTTGGTAAAACTTGTGGAGGGAGGAAGATTCCCTAGTAATAATTACAGCTTTTTCCTGCCTTTCTGCACCCTTCCTATTTACTTTGGGATTTTAATTTTTTTTTAAAAGAAATTCCATTACAAACCTAAAAAATATTTAAATCCAAAGCTAATCTCATGACAAACTCTTCTTATATCCTAATTATTGCAGAAGTGTAGTGCTCTTAACATTGCTTAATTCCACTTGTGCAGCTGACATGGTTGTGTTTGTGGAAAGTACTAGACACTTTGGACAGCCTACAGTGCTCAGTGTGTTGCAGAAGCAGTTCTGAGTGGGCTTTGTTTGAACTTGTTCTGAAATTTGATTTAATATCTATAGTTTAGTCTTTTGCCTAGAAAATGGTAAAACTGTAGTTGGGTCACATCATGTAGGGTGTTGAGGTGCACAGAGTCCTATTGATGTTACACTGTAGATGATGGAATGATGGTAGTTTAATACACGTAGGATTTCATCTACTTCAAGGCATGCACTTGGACTAATGTGGCCAATTCAAAAGATGATTCTGTGGCAGTGAATAATTTTACAGCAAATAGGTTTTATAACACATTTTGCTGCTGGAACTTCAGCTTGCAGCTTGGCTTCCCTTGCTATGTCAAATGATCCCTCTCCTTCCAGAGAGGTGGCACAGTAGCTAGCAGCTTTAATATGGTTTGGAAGTCTACCTGTGAAACTTGATAGTGCTGACAAGCTCATACATGAAGTAACATTTTCAAGCTGTACATGAGAGAGAACATTGGTCTCAGGGTTTTAATTTTACAAGAGAAATTCCATCATTCTAGTACTGACTGTGGCTTTAGGAACTACATTCTAATTGTAAAATTATGCTAAAACTGCTTACTGTGTGACTGACTGTTACATGGAAATAACTGGGGGTGCGTATTAGTTATAATGAAGAATGTAACCTTCCCAGTGGGCTGGTCTTAACTAGACTGGGATAAACATCTAAGAGTACCAATATGTGTCCCAGATAAACCTACTGCTAGCCAGTTAAGGATCTCTTTGTAAAAATTAAGTCTAAACAAGTCCCCAGTGCATGGAATTCTGGTTCTCAGTTACCTGGGAAAATGCTATGTGCACTGTTAATGCGTTTATGTCAACTGTAATTGCACAGGGAGTACTTGAGCTGGTGGCACAGTTTAACTAGTTGTTTAAAACCTCAGAATATTCCACGTTCTCGGCCCTTGCTAAAATCTCCATGGTGCTAAGCTTGAGCATGTAACGGGCTCTACAGGTTCCTGATGATAAAAACTTTAGCTTCTCCAACACATAAAATGTGACTAATTATAATTTAAGTTTAGCTTTGTGGTGTAAATTCAGTTTAGGATTGATACTTAAAGTTACATTCTGGGTGGGGGTTTCTGTGTGTGTAAGGATGGCTAGTAAAAGGGAAGTACTATGGAACTTTAAAACTAGCTGGCAGGCTTTAATTCAGAGATACTTCTCTGTCACTAAGCTGATGGAGGTAAGTTTATCATCTTGTGCCACAGATTTTCTGCCCTAGAAAAGCTTTATGGTTTTTTCTTTCCTGTTTGCAGAATTCTAGAAATTAGGTCAACCACTGTGGCTTGTAACTGACTAATGAGAAGAACATGGGTGTGTTTTTCTAAATAGTTACATCTGATAATTGATCTTTGGTCTAAAGCAAATGAAGACACTCCTGAGGTGCTGTCATTAGACTGTGACAGCGTTCTGTCACTGCTGCAAAGACTTCCCAAGACTTCATTGCTCTTGGAGTGCGCTTCTGTGTGTCCAACACATAGAAACCTCTGACCAGCTGTTCAGCTCCAGTAGCTACTTGAACTTGGTAGTGTTATCTATTAGCCTTCTTCCCAGACTGGCCAAGTTGCTAAAAACTGACTGACTCCAATGTTTTTCACTAGTGTGAGCAGAGTTTTCTGCTATAAAGAGGTTACCTCTCTGCTCCAGTGCTGGCTGAGGTTTTGTAGTGATGCTTCACTGTGTTACTGGACCTACAGATTGGATTTTTAAGTGTGCACCAAAACGGGTCAAGCACCATCATGTCCTGATGCTAGGCTGGCATTTGGATGCAGGGAACCTTGCCTGCACCTCGTCACCTTGCTGTGAGCTGCATTCTCAGTTTAGGTACCTTCCATTGTGTTTCAGTAGCAGTTCTCCAGTTTATACTTAGACACAGATTTTCTGCAATGATAGGAGATTTATCAGTTAAACTGCTGTGTTAGTTACATTTGACTTTCACTGATGATGATGCTTTGGTTTTGTTGTGAGCTTTGAATCTTTTACATCACTTCCTGGCATCTTAGCTTTTAGCATAAAATACAGATACAGAAGGGAACTATTTTTGTTTCTCTGAGATGCCTCATGTGCTTCTGTGACAATTAGATGCAAGAAATGAGCTGAGAGCCTTGTGTTGTTGTTTCCTAAAGTAGTGCTTGCAGCTGGCAGGCGTTCTGCAGCACTGAAGCAAATGCTCTCTGGAAGTATTCCATATGTTCCTGTCCAGTCGTTGTTTGCATAACCATGCATCTGTCCTAGCAATTAAACTAAGGTCTTCACAATCTGATCTGAGTTACTAACCTCCACTCTGGTTACTGCAGAGATTTTTTTGCAAAATGATTTTTGAACACTTTTGGTTTCTGAGCCATCAGTGATAGCAGAAGAGCCACAAAATGCTCAGCTTAAGGGGTAGGGAGAGAATATAAAGCTGGTAAGATCTCTGCTGTCTCAAACAGCAGTTTCCTAGACCATGTCTAATGTCATGTGGAAACCACTTGTTGATGTCAGGGTTTAGAAGCAAATGCTGTTTCACTGTGAAAAGCAACAGTTTTCCTAGCCTGTGGGTCAAGGTTACCCTCTCTGCCCAGAGGTTTACCTGTGTCAGCATCCTTTCATTACTCCAGTCTTTAGTTTAAATTCTTAGCCCTAACTTCTATTTTTCCTCCATGTGCTGAGGTGGGAGGAAACTGGGATGTTGGTTCCATCTCTCTTTTGCTGGGCTACATGGGCTGTGAGTTCCAGTGCTGCTTGTATGTGATGGGCTTCTGCATTTCACCTTCCACGTAAGATGTGAAATAAACTGTAAATGCACATACCTGGCTGCATGTGAAAGGAATGTGGGCTCATCACATTTTCAGTGTATTGAAATCTGAACTCGGAGCAGCTCTTCTCTCTGCTAATCCAACAGATGACCTTCAAATGGGGAAAACACAATGAGCTGTCTTTATGAGCTTTTCACCTTACAGAAAGCAAAACTGCCTTAGGTGGGGTTTGCTCTTGTTCTAATCACACGGATTATATAAAACAGAACCCCCTACAAAGAGCTTCATATAAATTATTTTGAGCTGCTCTGTAAAAGTAAAGCCTTCGGTGTAGAGTTCTCCCCCCAAAAGGCAAGAGTACCAGCCACACAGCTGTGTGTTTCCAACATGGGAGTGAGTCCTCTGTTTATTATCCACCCTCAGTGCATCTATCTCTGTGTAACCAATTCTGCGGGAGTAACTCATGGAGAATGACTCATGCCTGCGGATCATTCTGCTTTATTAACTTCCTTGTTTCTCATTCTCGATTGCCTGTGATAAGACTGCTGTGGTCACACATTAGAGGCCTTGGGCACCTTTGGAAGCGCAAGAACCATTTATTGCAAAGGCAACAAAATACTGGAAAATAGCTCTGGGTATTCCAGCTGTGAAGGCAAAACGTTCAGGGCACTTTGTCCTCTGCTGACAGACCAGGCTAGTCTCATGTTCATATTGTACCTGGGGAAGATTGTTCTCTGTGTTGTATCTTCTACTACCACTACTACTTCTTGGAGCAACTTGGGGTCCTTTTCCTTAGAATTGTTCCTTGGCTGATTGTATGTGTTCCTAACAGGAAACTTAATGCTTCCTAAAGTGGCCTCGCTTCCCCAGCTGCATCATCAAAGCATGTTGTAAATCCTGGTGCACTTCTCTGTTTGGGAGAGCAAAATCAAAAGAATTAGTTTTGTTTGTTTAAAATGGGCTGCAGACGACTGTAATGAACACTGATTTCGGAATGAAGGGAAAAGCAAATAAACAATTTTAAAGAGTCTTAAGTTAGAGCATGGTAATGTGTAAGATCTGTAATGAAACTGTTGGCTTTTCTTTTTCCTAGATACAGGTGCCTCATGTACCCGATACATTCTGTAATCTTCCAGAGCCATCTCATCTCTGCCTTAAGGTCTTAGTATTGCAAGGAGTTTTTGAGTTGGGTGATGAGGTTAGTGCTTTGTTTGTGATGATGAACACACGCAGTGTAATTGTGTTCCATCTGACAGACTTACTTATGTAAGACACTGGTGCCCGTTCTCTTACTGAATTAAGCTGAGGAGCATTAGAGAAGGGGATACCACCAGTTCCATTGACCTGCTGAGGGGCTGCTTGCTGTTGTTGAGGTAGACAACCAGTGTAACCATCTCCACTTACAAACTGGGGTTCTCCAACCTAACCAGATGGTTAAACACCTTGTTTTTAGGCTTTGCTCTTAATTTAACTCTTCAATGATCCTGTCAATAGTTGGGACAGCAAGTCTTTATTTGATTTGAATGCATGCATTCATTGCATTTTGTCATGCTAATGGATTCTCTTGCAATCTGTGCTTTCGAGCTCTATAAACTTGTTCCTGTGATGTCCAAAGGATATGCTTAGATCTCTTAATGTTCGACATCTGAAAACACGTTTTAAAACTTCCTACTGACATTGAGGAACAGGAATAGGAAGCAGAACTGGGCTTGAGTGTGTAGGAAGAACCAAAATGCATGAGCTGGGAAGGAAGGTAATTTGCAGGACTGTAAATGTAAGGGGTGGTGTCTTAAAGCAAGTGTGAATTTGAGGAGGAAATTAGCAGCCACAGGGCATGTTGAGAATTGACTTTTTATTGAAATGAGATTTGAAATGGGAGAAATCGAGACTCTAGGCATGGAGCTGACTCTGGCTGGAAAGGAACAGAAATCAAAAGGATGCTTAGTGCTTGTGCTCCATACAGTTAGTATTACATTAGGCAGTTCACCTGTTATCAGATGTAAATCAGGGAGTGGGTTTCCTGATTTGGAGAAGGTGTTAGAGAATGGGCACCAGTGACAAAGATGTGTCATACCCTGCAGACTGAAGGGGTGAAGAACACTCCCGGTATCTTGAAAAAATCTGCTAGATTCTGTTGGGGGCAGTTGTCTTAAAATAGTGATAGAGTATATGTCATCATTTTGCACAAAGAGCTTGAGGATATAGAACAGGGAAGAAGAGCTGGCAGTGGTGCTGCTGCATGGGAGTTTTATATATATATATATATATGAGCTTTACCCAGGAAAGCAGGACTTGCAGCTGCCCCAGCACTCGTCTTCATCCCCACTTTCTGGGCAATTTTAAAATGTCACAATAGTAGGGCAGCAGAGGAACAGATTAACTGAAGCTGCCTCTTTGTTCTGGAGAATGTGGTGTGTGCTTTTCATCATGACACGGAAAGGGCTGCTTCTGCAGCTTTTCTTGAATTATGCTAAGCCATGCGAGAGATTTGCAGTAATGGGGCTGGGTTTGTCAGGAAGGGAAACAGTAAGAACTTGGGATGGGTTTGGTGTTTAAACGTAACTGCAAATCTGAGTAATCTTAAATTTTCCTGAGAACATGTTCTGGAAAAGAAGGGAAACACTCAAGTGTATAAGAAGAAGCAGTAGAGTATAATAGATGATAAAGAAATGAGGAGCAGAAATATGATGAGAAATCACTTCTTTATGATTCAGACTGAACACAAAGGGAAGGAAAAGGAAGCATTGTGCAACATCACAAGGAGATGGTAGAGTCAATCAGTGACTGCAATTCAATTTTCCAGCTATAAAAACCAATTGATGCTACCAGTTGTGTCTCTGTCTGCACTCTCAGCCCTTGTATTATTCTCCTCTAATGCAGCAGGTTGGCTGATACCTAAGGATGTTCTCTTTAGGGGTTAATTTCTTTCCTATTATGTCTGGAAATGCATGGTATTGGGTTTTTTTTGATGAAAGAGAAACCATCTTCCACTGGCAGATGTTCTGTTCATGTATTTTCTTTAAGAATTTCTTCAGCCTGTTTCAAGGCCTAGCGTTTGTGTCTGTCTTCAGAGCATCATTTCACAACTTCTTCATTTCTGTTCTTTGCTGAAGACTTCTCTGATCTGCTCCCTTGCTGGCTCCAGGCAGGAGTAGCCGGATGCCTGCCTTTCCCAAACATCCAGATAAACCCAGCTTTAGTTTTGGAAACTGTGTTTTCAACTCTGCCCTCACACCTTGTTTTCTTCAGGTTTGGTTTGGTTTGGTTTGGTTTTAACAATTCCGTGGGAAAAATCCTGTAGAGGTAGTGTGTTGACCTGATGGTTGATTGCTTTCGTTAGTCCCAAAGGCTATTAAAGGCTTGGGGTCATGAGGCTGTAATCACAACTTCCTAGACTCAAGCTGGTGTTTTCTTGAGTTTGGTGTTGTGGCCACTTGCATGGTAGCTAGGGCTGCATTCTGTAGGGCGACTTCATGACGTGTACATTTAGATGTAATGCTGTGGGTCTGGAAGGCTCTAGAAATAATAGATGTACTAGTAGGTGGAGACAGGTCACTGAGCATCATTTTAAGGAGCTTTTCAAATCCCATTTGATAGCAGAGTTGGAAATTGAGACACACAGCCATGCAAATGTGAAAAATTACACTGCGGAATGAAAATAATTAGACAGGTTTGTTACTGTCTTTGGAGAAAATAAGCTCTCCTCTGCCTGTGGACTGTACCTCTGCCCCGCGGTCGTTACTAATAGCAACATATTCCATGTATTTTCACAGGGAATATTAATCCTTCAATCCTTATCTGGTGCAAATTTCAGTAAAACTACATGGCACTTGGATTACATCTGCAATGATATGCTGATTTTTTTAAAAAATAAACTGCCACACTGTGTAAGCCTTGGGATATTGTGCACAAATGAAACACGTGCTTTGTTCAGCATGATTTTTACATCCAGTTATCTAGGCAGTTACAGTCCAGCTTCCTTGAGTTACTGTTCACACACGCGTGTCTGTGAGTTCTACATTTCATTATTGAGCAGAGCTGCTTGGCTCTTTGCGAAGGTAATTCCTATTACTTGACCCGTAAAAAACCAGTTTGTGGTGTTAAGTGCTCACACAATTAGCCACTGACTGAAAGCCTCGGCAAATACCAAAAGGGCGAATGTGCTAATGATGGCAGAGGAGATTAGCTTATTCCGCTCCCTCCAGCCTTTCAAAGGTTTTGTTTCTTCCAGGCAGACTGAAAAGTTTGTGATCCAGGCTGTACTTATTCTGCAAATAATGTGCAGCAGTCTCTCCAGCTAACCCTAGCCTGTATTTTGGGAATGGGTGGAGAAGTGAGAGTGTGTTTTATTATACCTGCAGTTCTGGGCTAGCAGAGACTCCAGTTACACCCCTCTTTGAAGGGGGGGGTAATGGGTTATTTACCTTAACATTCAAGATGTAAAAAAGCCAGAAACAATGCAGTTGTTTTCGGTGATGATAAATACTGTGTAGTCTGCTTTTATTTTAAAAATCTGATTTTTATAACTATTGAAAGTAGTCATCTAACAGTGAGTGGCTATAGGGCTTTCTCAGTGAGCTCCCTTCAGTACTCAACAAAAGCAGGACTTCCAGCCCCTTACACTGAGATTCTGCTTGTAATTTTTGACTCTAGAACATGTGTTGTGTTTGTAGTTTTAAAAATTATTAAATATGTGGCATACATGGAGTATTTTTAACTAAACTAGATCTTAGGCATTCTAGAAATACCAGCCACCATGAACTAAGTCCTCAGAGAATTAACAACAGTTCTTGTTCTCCCAGCCTGTTCCTTCCCAGCTGGTGCAGTTTGCCAGCCCTGCTGATAGTTTCTCTTCAAATCCCTCTTCCATTCAAAGTTCCAGAAAATGCTGTAAAGGAGAGCCTGAAAGGAGCTGCCTTGCCAAGAGGTCAGCTGAAGGCAGCGGCGAAGGGAACATTCAGTTTTATACTTGAGAAAATAGAGGGTTTTTTCCCTTTGAAAACAGCCACTGAGAAAGAAAGTGGATTTGGATGTAGAAGAAGACAGCATAAAAAGTCAAGTGGGACGTTAACGTGCCATGTACCCACTGCTTGCTCAATGCCAAGGAACACAAAAAGGTTAAGATGAGCCTGAATGGTGTCCTAGTTTCGTATTCTGTGTTGTCAGCCAGCTAGAAGCAGTCTTAAGTCTTTAGATGAAGAATGACTTGCTTTGGGTCGTCACAAGCGACTCTCGAGTCTTTTAACCAACCTATCAAAAGGGTAAAGTGCAGTGTAAGTTACCGATTATGATTGTGAGGCTCATTCTAGGGCAGCACATGGTGTCGTCTGGGAAGAAGTTTGACCCTGTTATTATGATGTTGTCTCATACAAAGCAGGTACCGTAGTGGCCTCTGGTTACCAAATGTTAGATGCTCTGTAGTTCACTTCATTGTGATGCTTTAAGGAAAACAGTGCAGCATTCATGGCAATCTTTTAATGCCTGTCACTGCCCGGTCCTGTGTCTGTCATAGGAAACCAAGAAACACCAAAGAGATGTTTGATGGGGGCAGCTTGTGTGAGTGAGGTTCAAGGGACCGGAGTGCAGGCAGCTGTGCCCTGTGCCAGGTTCCTTTCTTCTCTGCTTGATGTCTCAGGAGGAAATGTTAGCAGGGAGTGGGAGATGCTGACTGATAATGTGGGTTCTCCGATGAGTGTTTGGTCCTTTTCATCATATTCTAAGGAGTGTTGGGAAGCTGGAAATATAGCATCTTGCTGTCAAAAAAGAGCAATGTGAAAAGTTGAGAGTTGGGGTTCTTTTGGTGGGACTTTACAGTGGAGGGGAATTTAAAATGTGAGGATTTACTTCCTTTCAACTAGAAATAGGGCAGCATCAGACTCCTTGGCTGATGACCACAGAAGACTGGTCTAACCAACCCTACAGCTGGAGTAAATGCTGCTTAAAGGCTGAAAGATTGTGCTGAGTTTGGCTCAGGGTTGCATTAGGCCTCCTACGGATGAGCTGGTGTTTCCCAACCCTTCCATTAAAAATTGTCTTGTGCTGTAGAATGGCAGAGATAGCTCTCCTATTTCATTAGTATCTGGTGCAGAAGGGTGCTGCTTGCTGCCTACCACCATGTTCTTGGGGAAAAGGAAAGGCTTTGGGAGCTGCTGGCATGTTCCACTCCAAACCAAAGCTATGAGCCCCATAGGGAGACCACGAGAATGAGGTTTTGGAAGGAGTTTTGATGATTGTAACAAAAGCAACCCAGTGTTAACGAACCTGCCCTTCATTAAAGGCTCTTTATTTCAGTGCCAATAAGCACCTTCCCAAGGGTGGTGTCTGTTGTCCTCGTTCTTCAGGGTGTCCCTGCCCATTGCCCAGCATGTGTGGAGCTAATAAACACGTGATGGGTGCCAGCCTGCCCTCTGCATCTGTCTCCTGCTTTTCTTTTTGTCCTGTTGGAACGGAAACGTGTCACTTGCAAAGTTCCACCTTGTGCCTGTAGTGTGTGTGCTGTGGGAATGAAAGGAGTGCTGAGCTGGGAGCGTGGATTGGATCCTCCTGAGCCCAATCTGAGCTCTGAGATTTATTACTGCCTTCCCTTACTAAATCCTAGTCTCAGAGCTGCAGTACCCAGGCCCAAATATGTGCTTAGTGCAACAGAGTACCTTGAAATAAGAGGCTGAGTGTCCAAATCAGAAGTCAGGAAAGGAACTTTACCTGCTGGTGCCTAAATTTTGGCCCTGGTGGGAGTGAAAAATCATGGTAATGGATTAGTAAAATCCCACTAATTTTAGCAAAGCTAAGCAAAGAGCCTGTTTTTTGTATGACTAGTTCTACCTTTGCAGCATTACATAGTATTACAATGTCATTAAGCTAGGCTACTGGAGTACAAACTGGGATGCTGTAGTACTGTGTGACTAATATTTTCCTACTCTTCTAAGATGGATTAAGTGATTTGTTTTTTTCTGCTTCCCTATAGATTAAAGCAAAAAATTATGACAAAGTGGAAAAGGTGAGTGCTGTCAATTATCTCTCTATAGCAAGAACAGTATTTCATGATTAGGCTAAAGCAGATTGGAAAGAGCTGTAGCTGTCATTGAATGTGCTGATCTAAAACACAGAGAAGGAGAATCGCCAAACTTCACTTGTTTCTGCTAAGCTCTAGGAGGCGAAGTGTGCAGAGGAGTTTCTCTGTCGACTTCTCTGCACCTTTGCTTGGCAGAAAGAAGCTTTAGGATCCCTAGTTTAACTATTCTTCTCTTACCACCCATAGTTACAAAGATGATTGTCATTCCTGCTGTGTAACTGTAAATGTAGAAACCTGATTTCTGTGTCTCCAGTCCTGATCACGTCTTCTTGATGTATTGAACAGTTATTTCAGCGATGCCTTATGAAGGTTTTACACATTGATTTATGGAAATGTTACCTTTCCTATGTACGAGAAACCAAGGGGAAGCTACCTAGTTACAAGTAAGTTCACCAAATTGCTCTTAACTGTTTGAGTGACTATCACTTCTGTGATTAGGGTGTGGGGAGGAACCTGGGCAGCAAACTTGCCTGGGGATCTTCTGGTAGAGGGGATAAGGGATGACCTGCCTTCAGAAAACATTTCCTTTGGAGTTTCTTGACTTGATCTTGCTGGGGAAAATTTCCTCCTTTGGTGTGGATCCATCTAACAGGGTAGGACCAGAGCAGGGCTGTATCCATGCCGGTTCCCTGCAGCTGAGACTGACGCTGGAGCCAGTCCAAATCATCTTTCTTCTTCAGTTGGGACCTTTGCTGTCCTCCCCTTTGTGCCTTGCTCACTGCCTCCACAAAATTCAGCACTGGTTCCACCTGAGGGACTGGGTTAGGAGGTAGTTCAGTACGTAGAGGAGGTTTTGGAATGCGAAAAAATGGCACAACAAACAGAGTGTCGATGTGTTGAAGTACGTTAATCTGCATTCATTACGCTAACAGTTGAAAAGGGATCAGTACCCACATAGTTTAATTTTTCTCTGTTTTTATGGTTAATATGGTGAAGGAGGTTCTGAAAGATATGTGAGGACTCTGGGAGCCAAGTGGGAGAGAGAAACAGCTGTTTTCATTGAAGCTTCATTAAAGAAATAAATCTGTGAATATTTTAAATTGGGTTGCTCCTGGAGAGTTACAGCAAGGGTTGGGAAGTCTTAGGGGGGAAAAATACCCAACCTCGGGAACATCTGTCAGGGGTGAAGATGTAGAGAGCAGCTCTTTCTATCTTTTGCTTAAAATTTGCTGCACAAAATATTCTTAAATAAAGGATTTTAAAAATACTAAGCACCTGCTCTATAGTCTTTGTGGTTTGTTTTTTTTCCTCAGAGAAAAAATGGCTCAGGCATATGATTTTGCTCTGGATAAGATTGGCATGGAAATCATGTCATACCAGGTATGTCTGTTTTATCAAAGCACATCTTGTTTCCAACTTGCTAACCAGTACAACTAAACGTTTGGCTTCATTAAATGTCATATTTTCTCTCATGTAGATCTGGGTGGATTACATCAATTTTTTGAAAGGAGTGTAAGTACTTCAATTTCTTTAAGCTCTGTTAATGTTGATGCTCATGCTGGTTATGGTCTGTAATGGCTGATGTGAATCTCTCTCCCCACTCTTCAGAGAAGCTGTAGGATCTTACGCAGAGAACCAGAGGATAACAGCTGTCCGTAGGGTTTACCAGCGTGGCTGCGTGAATCCCATGATAAACATAGAACAGCTCTGGAGAGATTATAACAAATATGAAGAGGTAATCAAGAACATGGGATTTGTTTATGACATTAAGAAATAATAGCTCTATAATCAAGTATGGTGCCCCAACCATCCACTCCATAATTATGTAAGAGATGGCCAGCAGCACGGACACGTTTTGTGACCATGGTAGGGACCAAGACTTGTTCAAAAGCTACAGGTATCCGAGTGAATTTTTTAACCTCAAGGAACACATTTAACAGTGCCATTTCCCAGGTGGCCCAGTGGAATTGCTGGTGAAGTAGACATTAGTGCCCTCAGTGGTGGAGAATATATGCAAAAGCAGCTGGAGCAGACCGGCTGGCAGTGTAGAGTGGCCTCCCCAAGGAGGCACTCCCTAGCTTCCAGCTGCTGCTGCACAGGGTGCAGGGCCACTTGGCTGTGGTGGTGTGAGCTTCCTTCCCAGGGTTAGTGATCTGATCTCACCATCCCCCACCTGAAGTTCTGGCAGCCTCAGTTCAAGCGAGTCTGCCCTGCCGCCAGAGTTTCCTCAGCAAGAGGAATCTGTCTTTGCGGGGCCTTTGTGGTGGGTTTGTAAACATGTTTCTGTCAGCTTGTGTTCACCTGCCCCAGTCAGCAGAGACGAGAACACAGAGCTGAGGGTGGACGCCACATGCTCAGCACCATTGAGCAGGAATGCTCAGCACCCACCCGTGTCCTGCCCTTTGCACCCAGGGTTACCAGTGCTGGCTTCGATGGACCTGCTGTGCACTCAGCAGGAAAGAAGGCACAGTTCCTCTTTCCTTGTTGCTGGTTGCACAAGTTGTAGGCTTGATGACCTCTGTCATTAGTAGGGCCACTGTGCTAACCCTGTGGGAGCACCTCAGGCATCCACAGCCGAGAGCGTGTACTGTAACACCTCCTACCCCGTCAGTGCTCAGGGGTACCACAGTGCTGACCTCCTGGGGAGATACCCAGTGACATTCTTTCTCCTGTGCAGGAAAACCCCTGGTACAACTTCCATGTGAACTTCCTCTTCCCCTCCCACAGAGCACTTGAAGGTCCTCATGCTGGTTCCTACTACTTCCATCAATGCCTAGGGAGACTGTCGGCACAAGAACTGAAACAAGTCCCACATTCCTTCTCTACCACCTTCTAACTGAGGCAACTCTGGCCAACACCTTTAACACACCCCACTTCCTCAAGCTGCTTTCAGACACCAGTTTCTACATGTCCTGTCATGGCTAGGCTGGCCCCAAGGGAGAGGGGTGCTGCTCACCCCGGGAAGGGCATGTCTCTCACTTGGAGGACACTTTATGGGGGAAGTGATTTCCCACACCGGTAGCTCAGCATGGCAGAGATCATGTGCAGGACTTGGTAGAAAAGGTTACTGGCTGTGGCTGCAATTAAAATACTCTCCAACTTCCTTTTAGCTCAGTCAGTAGCTATCAGGTAGCCTGTCAGTCACCAGTATCTTTAATTAGACTGATGGTCAAAGCGGTTGCACGCCTAGTGAGACCCAGCAGTGACAGTCCTTGACTCCCTAAGCCCAGCTGCTTCTCCTGAGGCTGGGAGCGCATCCTGGGAGGACATTTTGGCGTCCTTAGGCTGTTTTTGCGTTAAGTGAGGCATTGCTGGATTGGTGTGCCGACTGGCCCATACACCTGTCCCAAACAGCACCTTGCACCAGTTCCAGCTCCTGTCATGTGCTGGTGCCCGGCATAGGTGCCTGTTCAGAACAGGGATGGAAGCTGCTCTCACCTTCCCACAGTCCTGCCAAGCCTTGCCAGCAAAGCCCACCTGGGCACAGGCACAAGCAGAAGAGCAGTTGCTTATCTTGCCCTAAGAGCAGTTCTTTGGGATTTGTCTGTGCCTGTGACCCTGTAACTGATGGTTAGATGCCAGTTGTGCCGAGGGCTGCTCCTGGCAGGGTAGCAGGACTCTGTGCCTGTGCGTGGTTTGGGAGATGGTCACTCTGTGACGATTCTCTGGTCTCTCAGTGTGAGGCAGGGCATATGAAGGGTAGAACCTGTTTTAAAAACTGCTAGGTTACTTTGGGAACAGAGGGAGAGGCAGAGTGCTGAGCCTGAAGGTCAATGTCTGGTGGTCTTTGGCAAAGAAAAGAGCTGCTCGTCTGCTGCTTCTGGCTTCACCTGGTGAATGGTGGCAGCAGCAGGGCAGGGAGCTGTGACTCCTGCTGGGCATTGACTGCGATTTTAAAGGAAAGACGCGACTCAAAGACATTCCTTGCTTTCTCTCTTTCTGACTGAGCCAGCAGGCTTGTTGTGTTTTGAAAGCTGTAGGTGATTGAAAAGGTACTGAGGCGTTTCAGCTCAGTGGATTTGTGCTAGTGAGTTTATTCTCTGATGAATAAATTCTTGTTCGTGTGTTTACCAGAAGAAATGGAAAACCTTTCAAACTCACTATTTTAAAATTACTCTGCCCTTCTCGCCTGCTCTTGCATCACCTTTCAAGCTCTTTTCTGTATGAAATGAAATCCAGTATCACATGTTCCCAACTCCTCTTCTCACTCTTCTGCAGGGCATCAATATTCACTTAGCTAAGAAGATGATTGAAGACAGGAGTAGAGATTACATGAATGCACGACGTGTAGCAAAGGTACAACCTTCTCTTGACTTGTTTCTGTGCTGCTTAATTCCAGGAGCTGGCATCCCGCATGGTTCTTGGTTTTTTTAGAGCATGTTAGGCTGATGAGGCTGGTTTGTTCCAGCACCTCTGTTGGTTCTATAAAGCATAACCCTACAGAAGCGTTTGAAATCTACTGGTTCTACTGTCGGTTCTGTTTTAGGAGTATGAGACAGTGATGAAAGGTCTGGACCGCAATGCTCCCTCTGTCCCCCCACAAAACACCCCGCAGGAGGCGCAGCAGGTAGACATGTGGAAGAAGTACATCCAGTGGGAGAAGAGCAATCCGCTGCGTACAGAAGATCAGACCCTCATAACTAAAAGAGGTAGCGAGATGCTGCACAGTAGAGCTGATCTCTTAGCCTCATTACCCCTCCAGTGGAAGTACCACAATGATAATGTTCAGGGATCATGCTGCTTGAGTTGTGTGGGTGTTGTTTTTAAACTGCTCCTCAGTTTTGGCTCAAGCCAAGGTGAGAGTGAGACATGAGGGGTTATGAGAGAGAGTGCTGTAGTTGGTGCCACTGAGCTGGCACTAGGGGTCAGGAAACGGTGGGTCACAGCCGTGTTTGGTGGCTGCAGCTGCCAATTACATTCGGAAAGTTCCTGGTGTTACACAGGAGCTGCAGTCGTGATCAGGGTATTCAAAGCCAGTTAGTGTCGTCTGGTTTATTTTCTGGGGTTACTTCTGTTGCGTGAGATGGCTCCACTGCTGCAGGAGTGTACACGGAGCCTTTCTTCCATCTTCCCCTAGTGATGTTTGCCTACGAGCAATGTCTTTTGGTGCTGGGACATCATCCGGACATCTGGTATGAAGCTGCACAGTACCTCGAGCAATCCAGTAAGCTGCTGGCTGAAAAGGGGGTAAGCGCTTTGCCACCGCTTTTCTTTCCTGTCTCAGTGCTTTGCTACGCTCTGCTGTTCATGTTCCCTCAGATAATTGAGAAGCAAGGAGGAGACTGTGCAAAACATTTCACATCATATATTGGGTCACGTTCAGGATGGGGAAACTCAGAGGTTTTTTGAGAAAGAGAAGTTTTAGATAAGAATTCGGAAAAACTAGTTCAGTGTTGGTCAGTTTGGGGCCTGAGCCGGGGGTTGGCTTGATTTTGTGATCCCTGAGGTCCTGGATTTCTCTTCATTGGAGCACTGAACTCTTCACACGAAGAAGACAGGAGAGTGTCCTTCACTGTTGCAGATGCCGAGTGATCACATTGTCGTACTTCTTTTACAACAGGACATGAACAATGCGAAACTTTTCAGTGACGAGGCTGCTAATATTTATGAGAGAGCCATCAGTACTTTGTTAAAGAAGAACATGCTGCTTTATTTTGCGTACGCAGATTATGAAGAGGTGAGCAAAACCCCCCAGGCAGCTCCCATCTGTAAAGGAAGTGACATGAGATGTGAGATGCATTCTGCGCGTCAGCGTGTTTTCCATTGTTTACACCAAGCACAGAGAATGCGCTCAAGTTTACTGATTCTTCTAGCTTTCACCTCATGCAGTGTTTCTGTGGCTGAGCTGACGAAGCAGGGAGGAAAAGCCTGTAGGGTGAAGTATAAAAGTTTTGAAAATCTTCTTTCCGTTTCCATATTGACTGTATTTTTCACATGACTCTGAAGTTGAAAGGCTGATAGAGTTACAGTTAGCAGAGCATCAGCTTGTTCGATTTAAAAATGGGGGTCCAGAACACCTTTCCAGTCTGATTGTTGGGCCTTCCTGTTGGGATTTGCGTGGCTGCAAGATACGTTTAGCCTGTTTCTCGTAACATGGAAGAGTCATTGCTGGGAGATCCTGAGGACGAGCAACTTTGTCCTTAAAAGAAAAAGCGTCCCTGGCTCTCAGTGCAGCCTCCTGTGTCCTGAGTACATGGGCTGCTTGGGTTTTGTGAGGCTGCACAGTATGACCAGGAGAGCTGCAGCTGGCAGGGAGCCAAGTGCCTGGCTTGATGTCATAGAATCACAGACTAGTTTTGGGTTGGAAGGGACCTTGGAGATCATCCGGTTCCAACCTCCTGCCAGGTTGGGCAGGGACACCTCTCACCAGACCAGGTTGCCCAGAGTCCCATCCAACCTGGCCTTGGATGTGTCTGTGAGAGTGTGAAGAAGGTGGTTCTCTTGACTGGCTGCACGTCCCTTCCAGACAGAGGTAAAGGAAACAGTCTTTTGCTACGGTAGATTAGAAAAATACTTGAGAAACTCCTGAAAAGCCTGTGCTGAGCTCTAACTGCACAGGACAGAGAATTCACCCATGCAAAGGGAGTGACTTACTGTGTTCAGATAGGCAAAGAGGGAACCAGAACAGGTGTCAGTTTTTGCTCAGACCGGGGTTTGCATTCTCTGAGGTGATCTGTGATGGCAGCACCAAGCAGTCTATGTTTCCCTTTTATTTACTCAGAGTCGAATGAAGTACGAGAAAGTGCACAGCATATATAACCGGCTCCTGGCTATTGAGGATATCGATCCCACCCTGGTAAGATGATCCTCGGTGGTGAGTGTTTTCCCATTTGCGTGGATGGTCACCTGAGTACACGCAGAGAATGGGGAGTGTGAATGGGGCTTCACTGGGTCACAGGGCTGATGGAGCAGGCAGAGGACTGAGCTGACAGCATTACATTAATGTTTCAGCGAGGTCGATGATGACAGCCTTTAATCCACTTGGACTCATCAAGTCGGGCGCTTTCCTCACCTGTCACTTGTGCAAAACCTCTTCAAATGAGGTGTAAAAGATTAAAGACTTGCGGTGCAGCTCTTAAGACCCGGTTTCCATTGGACTGGCTCAGCTAAACTTTAACTGCCCACCCCCCTAACTGATGACGGGAATGTTGCTCTTGCCTGTTGTCCTCCCGGCACAGAAACACCCTGCCCCGTGCGTGCATTTTGCACACAGATGCGTAAGGCACCGTGTGTCAGGGAGCATCGTGGTTACACACAGCACACTGCCTGCAGTGCCCTGTGCCTGGGCTGGTGCCACGTGCTGTGGCCTCCTGTTTGACCAACGCTGTTGTTTGTGGTCTGATCCAGAGGGGAGAGGGGGACCTTAAATCCCAAAGAGATTCAAATCCCTAACTGGCCCCTGAGTTAACTGCACAGTCATTGTTTTAGCCCCTTAACCAGCTGCAAATGTCTGCGGGTGGGATGCATCGTGTCTTGCACTAATGCACAGTGAAAGGCTTCTCAGCCTTTTGGACTGTTCTATAGCCATAGGGATCTCTCCTCTTCATCACAAGGTGACTGCTTTTACAAGAAGCCTCCAGTTCTCTGAAGGCACCAATTCACCTTCAACTTCCCTTGTGCAATCTTTGCATTAGCTGTTGTTTCAGGGACCTGTGCTGTATCTCCCTTTGCCTCAGTATTTATAGCGAGGGAGGGAGGCACAGCACAGCCTTGTTGCTGTCACAAGTGATTAGCTGTGTGTGCGAGCAGCGGTTACCTGTGAGATAGCCAAACCGTGCCTTTCTCCCGTCACGCTGTGCCGGCACTGCTGCCCCCTGACTGTTCGTGTGTACCTCAGGTTTACATCCAATACATGAAATTTGCAAGGCGAGCAGAGGGCATCAAATCTGGAAGAATGATATTTAAGAAAGCAAGAGAGGATACCCGGACCCGCCACCACGTCTATGTTACTGCAGCTCTGATGGAGTATTACTGTAGTAAGGTAATCAGATGCGCTGTTTGGTAATGAGGGTGCGTCAGGAGGCTGCCCTCCTCCCTGAAGCTGATAATTATTCTTTTAATGTTTGCAGGATAAGTCTGTGGCCTTTAAGATTTTTGAGCTAGGGCTGAAAAAATACGGGGACATTCCAGAGTACGTGCTGGCATATATCGACTACCTTTCTCACCTCAATGGTAAGCAAAAGGCTTTGTGAGCTTCACTGAAGTTCACTGTTCGAGTTCTTTGTATTTAGGTTTTATTCCTTTTCGTGAGCAGTGAAACCTCCTCATGGGTTTCAGCAACTGTGTGAAAACCGAACTGGTTCGTGCTTACTGCAGTCCCAGAGACTTACCAATATCAGAGCTTGATTCTAGCTGATAGAGGACAGGGATAGATGTGGAAATCAGTGTGCAGGGCGGGGGGGGGCGGGGGGTGTTAGCCGCTTCTGACTTGAGTTAAGTTCAAAGGTGATCAGATAGATGAGTGGATGTTGCTCCTGCCTGGAAGTTGCCGGGGAGCTGCTTTGCTTGCAGAGAGCAAGGCTGAGGTGAGGCCAGCAGGTCTCTGCCTGCGCTGGCACTGGGGGCTGGTGGCAGAAGGGCTCTGTGTGGGAGTCCCTGATGCATGAGTTAGTATGTTCAAAGAAAACTGAGTTGCTGCAGGGAGCAGAGGGTGGCAGAGTCCTTAGTGTGGGATTGTCAGGACTGGTATTTCACAGGGAATTAGAGAAAAGAGCCAAGTTTATCCCAGGCTCTTCCTCTGCACAGTCCCGACTGCCAGGTACCCAATAGATGGTCAAGATTTCTTCCGGTGTGGAGAGCTGCAGCTCCATGCGTGCGGCAGAACAGCAGGGATGGGGCACAGCCAGGGCTTTGTTACCGATTTCCAGATCGGCTGGGAAAGCCAGCCTCCTCATCGCTGGTGGGGGCAGAACAATTTTTCACATTTTCAGATGGTTTTTGTACTCGGTGAATGAAATTTGACCCCAAGCGTCTTTATCGGCCTTGTATTTGATTCAGTGCTCGTGTTTCTTAGTGTGGAAATGGCTATGAATTGTGGGGGATACGTTTTACTCAGTGTGTTCTTTCCCTTTCTGTTTTTGAAGAGGACAACAACACAAGAGTTTTGTTTGAACGTGTTTTAACTTCGGGGAGCCTTCCGCCTGAGAAGTCCGGGTATGTCTGCCAAAGCAGTGTCACTGCACCGAACAGAATAGAAAACGCCTTCCAGTTACAGACATCCCAAAGAAACTAGGAACGTGAGCTAAGTCGGGTGCAGGTGTTCCTTCCCCTCTTCATGCCGAAACAGCAACAACTCTGAGAGATCTGCGGGTGTCCCTGTCCCACCGACAGTGAAAGCCATTGATTTAGTGACTTTAGAACCTCCCTGACGCTGGGTCATTGAAAACAGAGCACAGACCCCTCCTGCACAACCCAGACTCAGTGCTGTGAGCAGGTGGTGTGGCCAGGGAACCTGTGTGAAAGGAAGGGACCAGTGGAGTGCTTCAGGTGGAGGCAGAGTGGGAGCTGAGAAAGTCCTTCAGGAACAGGAAACTAGAGGCAAGTCAGGAACTGGCTGAAGAGGGCCAGAGCACACTCGGGTTGACCCACCACTCAGCACTCTGTTAGCTTTGCTACTTTTAAAATAGATTTTTCTGAAGAAATGGTTGTCAGACACTTTGCAGTCCAAGTGATCCCCAGTGTCATGCTGGGTAGGCAGAGGCACCAAACTAAAGACTCCAAACACTGCACCACCGTGCACCTTCATGGTGCTCTGCAGTGCTCAGCTGGCCAGAGAGATGTCTGTGTCCATTTTAAAACTGAGAACAAACCGAGAATCTCCTTCAAAGGGCAACTCCAAACCTAAAGTGAAGGCTGAGTCAAGTCCAGATGTTGCTGAAAGTATAGATGAGATTTTCCACAGCGAAATAAGGAGCGGGTGACCCTGCATAATGTGGGGCTATGTAAAGTGTGAAGTGCTGCCTGTTGCGTTACAGGGATTTTGCTCTCGCTGCTAGAACGTGTTGGTCTGGGCAAGTGAACGGAATTGTAATTGTTGAAAAGTGCTTCATGTACCACGAGCAGAGTGACGTTCTCTGTAGCGGGATGAGCAAAGTCTCCTTGTGTACCTCCCACTGATGATAAAAGCTCATCCAAGTCATTGACACCAGCACTCCCTCCCTTCCCCTAACAAAGCCCGTGGCAGAGCTCTCACAGGGCCGTGTAAGGCACTGGGCAGCTAATGGCTGTACAGATGTGTCTAAAACACACAACAGAGCTGGCCTGGTGTTGCCAGGGTGCCAGCTCTGCAGAGAGGTCTAACTGGGCTGGGGTCAGTAATTCTCCCTCCTTCAGCAACTGTCCGTCTGTTCTGCGCAGGGAAATCTGGGCTCGGTTCTTGGCGTTCGAAAGCAACATCGGGGATCTTGCCAGTATTCTCAAAGTTGAGAAACGAAGGTTCACGGCATTCAAGGAGGAGTATGAGGGTAAAGAAACAGCTCTGCTGGTGGACAGGTACAAGTTCATGGATCTGTACCCCTGCTCTGCCAGCGAACTGAAGGCCCTGGGCTATAAGGTGAGGATTTTACATAGAGCAGTAATGTTACCATTACTTTTCTCAGTCCTAGAAGACTTAAGCAGCTCATTGTTTAGGCCTTGCCTCGCACTTTTGTCACCCTTGATAGAAAAGCGGGTAAAACAGGTAGAAGAGCAGGTACACCAGGCCTGGGTGCCTCCTCCTTGTTGCGTTGTTGGGCAGCAGAGTGCCAGGCATGGTGGCCAAGAACAGGAATATGACTTAAGGGCACAGCTTCATCCGCCTGTCTGCCTCCCATGGAAAGGACAGTGTGTCAGTGCAGTCACCACTCGGTTCCACCTCACACTTAACCCTGAGCTCCTGCAGCAGCAGTCTGTAGCATCAGCTGGTCTGCATCAAGCTCACCGAGTGCTCTTCTGCTTCAGCTGGCAAAGTCCAGTCGCTTCATCAGGAGCTGAACCAGAACAAACATTCTGGGAAGCTGAGGGCAGAGTTCAGAGGCTGCAGCTTCTCTTCAGCTGTTACTTATTTATTTGGAGCCCCTGTTCAGAATTGAGAGTCTGGGCCAGAAACCTGTCGCTGACGATCTCCCGTCTCATTTCTGACCACACGAACCTTCACTGCTGTTTCAGTCATGTAGAAACCAGTATAACTGAAGAGGAGACAAGGGTTTAATTTTTGGTAAGCGTGATGTGAACCAGACTGACAGAGAGACAGAGACAGCACTCTGTTGGAGGAGCTGCTGTTTGCCATTTGCATGACCAGGAAAGCAGCCTTTGATGCGTGTCTCAAAAATAGTCCCTCCACTTCCAGTTCTTTCTTACACAGAGAAGTCTTGTTAGCAAAATACAGCAAAGCAGCTGAATTGTTGGTCCTGACGCAGTTGTAAATAGCCTGCTGGCTGAAAACAGGAGCCACGTTGAGCCACTGAATGGTTTTCTTCTAACAATGGGGACAAGGTTACCATGCAGTTGCAGTAAAGAACATCTTAAGAAACATACGTGAGGTGCTGGGGCACCCACCATGCAGCCCTTGGGTTGATTTCTGCTGCTTGTACTGTGCCAAAAGCTGATCCTTCTGAAGCACTGCCTTGCCTGCCAGTTGCCGTCCGCTACTTTTCTTCCCCAACTAAGGCAATCTAGGGAGTGCAGTGAGGGAGAGACAATACTTGTGAAGGCCTAGTGCTCTGCACTGGTTCACCAGAACCTCCTAACCTAAAAAACTAGAGCCCCTCCAACGTGACAAATGCTGTCACCCTGGCTAACAAACCCAAGGCTTTCTGCTCCCAGCTGGAGCGTTGTGGGACTAAACGCTTGATGAAAACCCACAGGCTCTGCCCAGATCATCTTCTAAGGGGCTACCTGAAATCATAGTGGAGACAGAGAGTAAGGGACTGGTCTCGAGAGTTGTTCTGCAGTTTAAACAAGCAAAGCTCACCGCTCTCCTGCTGGCTTTCACAGGATGTCTCCCGTGCCAAGCTGGCAGCAATAATTCCAGACCCTGTGGTTGCACCATCCATCGTGCCCGTCCTTAAAGATGAAGTAGACAGAAAACCTGAATATCCTAAACCGGACACTCAGCAAATGATTCCGTTTCAGCCAAGACACCTAGCACGTAAGTCAGCACAAGCACTTGTAGCTCAACTGGGGGCAGGTTATCAAGCTGGGTGCTTGACAAACCTCATCACAGAGACCTGCCTGGTCTGCAGCCACCTAAACATGTGGTTCAGTGTTAGGCTGCTATGTAATTTGGCTGCTGAGGGCATATCTGTATTCACTTTAATGCTCAGGTCGTAGGGAAAGAAGTACCAGTAGGTTGGGATCTGATGAAGATAATAAGCTCTTACACACTGCTCTCAGACTCCACGTCCCTGGCTAACCCAGAGGTAATTAGTAGAGGCCAAAGCACCAGGGCAGTAATTGTTAGCACTGTAGAATATTGCTGCCAAAGCTGTTTGAGTCCAGCTGTCTTGCACTGGCTTTACACAGTTCTTCTTCCCACAGCTCCGGGTTTACATCCTGTCCCAGGTGGTGTCTTTCCTGTCCCACCAGCAGCTGTGGTTCTCATGAAGCTCCTGCCACCTCCTGTTTGTTTCCAGGTTTGTTTACATGAACAAACCCTTGCAGAAGGGGCTGTGTTTAACCAGAACTTCAGTACCACTCCCCTGACCATCATCTGCTAAGCATCTCTTGTTTCTTTCATGCCGAATCAGGGTCCCTTTGTCCAAGTGGATGAGCTCATGGAGATATTCAGAAGATGCAAACTGCCAGACAGTAAGTGATTTGTTCCCGGTGAGGGTTTTGCATATGGATACTGCAGTCTAAACCCAGCCCTCGTCTCAGCAGGGTAATTGTTATTTAAGGGTGCCCTGTCAAATTGGCAGCTGCGCTTGTAGCCTGGAGTCTGCAGAGTGCTGTTTGACATTTAACTGGAGGGAGAGCGGCAGCAAGTGCAAAAGCTGAGAGGCGTCAGATGCGACTGTGCCACCAAAATCTTTTAAATATTACAAGGAAGGAAGCTTTTCAGAACAGCCTTTAGAAGAAGTCAGACAGCACCGTAACTGTGTTTGACTGAGAATCACGAGCCTGCAGCGTGTCAGGTTCATTCATGGGTGTAGGCATGTGAATGCGTGTTGTTGCAGTGCTTGAGAACAAGTCCAGAGCAGTGCTTTCTGAGCTCCTGCAAGGAAGGTAGAGTTGTACAAGCAGCGACAGCACAGACCATGCTCCATGTAAACTACAGCCAGTGGTAATACGCTGTGTTTCACTCCCTCTGGGTGTTCAAGGAGCAAATGATAGAGAGAAAGCGAGTTAGGGTTAATTTCTTTGAGTGAAAATGAACCACCCGTGTACCTGTACGTGGTGTCTGTGAAGCTGTCTCTGTTACTAAGCTCAGCCTGACTTGCAGTGTGAGTCACAGACTAGTTCTGTCTCCCTGCAGGCTTCCCTGAGTTGTTGTGTTTGCAGGTGACCTCAATACTGCTGTAAAGGGAGGTCTCAAGCTGAAGCAGCAGCATTTACCTTATAATTAGTGTTTGCCGTAGCTTAGGGTTTTAGAGAGTCGAGACCCAGTTCCTACCGGGTGTAGGAAAACAAGATAGGAAGAAGTCTCACGTTGCAGAAATCAGTGAGTGAGTTGAATCAACCACCCGCTGACACTGTCTCTCATTCACTCCCAGGTCCCTTGTAGCCCTTTTAACTGGTAGCCTCTCTCAGTGTCCCCGTTTCCATGCTTTAGTTTCTAATCAGGGGACCCAGCTTCCCAAAGTAAACGAGTGTGTTTTCCTTCCTAAAGCTGTCGATGAAGCTGTGCGAATCATTACCGGAGGCCTCCCTGAGCTAGCAGTGGAGGGCAACGGCCCTGTGGAGAACAACACATTGCTCAACAAGTCCGTTAAGAGGCCACATGAAGACTCAGACGACGACGAGGAGAAAGGATCTGTAGTTCCCCCCGTTCATGACATTTACAGAGCACGGCAGCAAAAGAGAATCCGGTGAAAGGAGCCCGGAGCTCTGCTGCAGCGGACAAAGACTTGCATTGAGCCCGTTGGTCTTTCAGAAGCCCAGCATTTAAAAGGGACAGCTGCAAATGGAATAAATCTTGAAAATGGTTTTGTTACTGTGGTGCCTCTTCTCCTTTATGGTTCTTGATCTGCAGACAGCCAGAACAACCTTTGAATGTGCTCTGAACAAAAGCCAGGTCTCCAAAACCAAAAGTGCAAACCCTCAAAGCTGCATTTTGTTCAAGGGTGTTCACAGCTACCACTTGAAACCTTGTGGGTCTTCAACAGTTTTATTTTAAAAACTGGATGGCTTATACTCGTGAAGCATTTTTAATCCACGTTTTCTGGAAAACAGTTGTTCTCAGTTCGCTCCCGTAGTGTCCTGCCTTATTGTTGGATTTTATTTATGGCAGAATGTACCGACTCTGTTTTGTAGTTGAAAAATGGAAGGAAAACGCCCCATTCCTTTAAAATAAAAAAGCCTGTAACACGGTGCCTCATTCTGCGTTTATTCAAACACTGCTTAAATAGTGCGCAGCCACTTCAGAGCAGTCACAGAACTCAGCCCAGCATAGAGATTAGGATTAGCTTGGGTTGCACCGTTTCCCGGGAGGATGCAGCGCACCTTGGCTGTAATTAGACGACTGTTTGAAGACAAAGCCAGCAGGTATTTCTGGCAGAGACTGGCCAGCAGTACTAACACTGTCTGCTCCTGGCTAAGAGCACTGCTCTTCTGCTTCCTGTACAAAGCTAAATACCAACCTCTTAGCTTTGTCCTTCAAGTTGCTGCTTTCAAACAGGCTAACAGGAACACTTGCTGGGCTTTCAAAGAGTTGCACTCTGCTAAGACCCTAAAAGTCACCGGGGACTCAGCCAGAAGCAGTGCAGATCGCTGTAGTCACTGCTGACTACAAGGTGAACTAGCACTGTGCCTGACCTTCCAGATGTCAGAGGTAAGGACTGGCCTGCAATCCTGCAGCTTCTTTTTTTGCTTTGCCACTCAATCCTGTCTCCCTACTCCTTCTAAAGAGGCTGCAGGCAAACTGGAGCCAGGCGTGAGCGCTGCACCTTCTTCTACGTGAAGCATCAAACCCCTGCTGTGAGTGAAGAGAGATGGGACTTCCTGCACCTGTCCCAGAGCAGGAAAAGGATTTGGGGGCAGGAGTTCCGAGGGCTTATTGACAGAGCTTTGACTAGAGGGGAAGGGGAGATAGCTGGCCTTGCTGGTGAGAACTCTGACTGTAACAGCTCAACACTTGTGGAGCAGTGTGGCACCGCAGATAACCATGTCTGCCACCCTGCAACACTGAAACTGTTCTCACTCCAATGCACGCAGCGCGGGCAGTGAACAGGGGGACCTGGGGGCTGCTGTGCAACCGGAGAAGTGTGATAGGGTGGCCATCACAGAAACCTGGTGCGATGACTCCCACAGCTGCAGGGCTGCAGGTGATGGGTATTAGCTTTTCAGAAGGGATAGGTAAGGGCAAAGAGGTGGTGGAGTAGCACTGTGTCAGGGAGGCATCTGAAAGCACAAGCTAGGATTAATGAGGTTGAGGCCTTATGGGTGGGAATAAGGAGCAAGGCCAGCAAGTGTGGTGGGAATCTGCTCAGTGCTCATGAGATGGCTGAGTTTTCAATCCTTGGAGAAACAAGGAGAGGGGTCAGTAGAACTGCAACCTTAGCCTTCCAGAGGGCAAACTTTGGCCTGATTGACAAAGTCCCTTGGGAGGCTGCCTGAAAAGTACAGGAGTTGGAGAAGGCTACACGTTCTTCAAGAGGAGCAAGGAGCAAGCTGTACAGGGCAACCAGAGGACTGGGCACAGGCAGCATGGATTCAGGAAAGGTCCTGCTGAACCAGCCTGAGCTCATTCTACAACTGCAGAGCTGCCCAGTGGGCGAGGGGAAGGCTGTGGACAGGGTCTCCCTGGACTTCAGCAAAGCCTTTGACAGGGTCTCCCACAGCATCCTCCTGGAAAAGCTGGCAGCCCAGGGCTTGGATGGGGGCACCCTCCGCTGGGTTAGAAACTGGCTGGATGAGCGAGCACGGAGAGTGGTTGTGAATGGTGCCCATCCAGGTGGTGGCCATAGAGCAGTGGTGCTCCCCAGGGATCAGTGCTGGGCCCAGTTCTATTCAGCATCTTTACTGAGGACCTGGATGAGGGGATTGTATCTGCCCTTAGGAAATTCACAGATGACACCAATTTGGGGGGCGTAGGTGGCAGTCTGCTGGAAGGGAGGAGGATGCTGCAGAGAGATCTGGACAGGCTGGGTCAATGGGCAGAGGCCACAGGATGAGGGTGAACAGGACCAGGGCAGGGTCCTACACTATGGCCACAATAACCCCCTGCAGCTACAGATTGGGGGATGAGTGGCTGGAGAGCAGCCTGATGAAGAGGGATCTGGGAGTACTGAGTGACAATGGGCTGAACAGGAGCCAGCAGGGTGCCCAGAAAGCCAACGGCATCCTGGCTTGGATCAGCAATTGTGTGGCCAGCTGGAGTAGGGATGTAATTCTCTCCCTGTACAGGGTACTGGTGAGACCTCTCCTTGAGTACTGGGGGCAGTTCTGGTCCCCTCACTTCAAGAAAGAGATCGAGGGGCAGGAGCGGGGCCAAAGGAGCATCAAGGTTAGGGAAGGGACTGAAGGGAAACACTGATGAGGAGAGGCTGAGGGAGCTGGGCTTGTTTAGCCAGGAGGAGACTCAGTAAGGACCTTATCCCTTAAAGGTCCTCCCCTGAAGGGAGGCTGTAGTCAGGTGCAGGTCAGGTTCTTCTCCCCAGCACCAGGACGAGAGGGCAGGGCCTGAAGCTGCACCAGGGGAAGGTTAGGTTGGATGTTAGGAAGCCCTTCCTCATGGAAAGGGTAATCAGACATGGAAATGGACTGCCCAGGGCAGTGGTGGAGTCCCCATCCCCAGAGACATTTAGAAAAGACTAGATGTGGCCCTTAGTGCATGGTGATGTCAGGTCATGGGCTGGGCTGGATGAGCACAGAGGTCTTTTCCATCCTCAATAATGCTGTGATTCTGTGACCCCACGAGCATCACACACATGCTCGCGGCAGCACAATCTGTGCTTTGAGGTCAGCAAGCACAGGATCTGGCCAGCTGGAGCCCGAAGTCCAGGACTGGGAACAGCCGTCTCTTGGATGAATGAAGTACAATTACGAACGGCCAGCACAGTCCTGTGTATTCTGGCATCCATCGTGTCCTTCCGAAAGCCTTCCCCTACAGCACCAACATTTCTGTAGCTGTGTAGTCTGTGGGGGCTGGTAAAGGCAGCCACTAGGCGATACTGACAGACAGAAGAGCAGTAGTGATTGGCAACCTGTGCGAAACACTCATCTACCAGAAGTGGAACCAGCGCTACCTTGTGCATTTAGTTATCTCTAGCAGTAGTGCTTCTGGCAGTCTTGTTGCAGGCTACTGAACCCATACAGCTGCTGATCTATGGGCTGTGTTCTGAGATGACCCTGCACTAATAATCAAGCACAGCGAGCAGATGCAGCATCCTGCAGCCCTCTGTAACAGACAACAGCAATAACCTGCTCAGAATGCTTTTTCTAATCAACTTTTTTAACCCTTCTGAGCTATCAGCAAAGGATTCAGAGACAGACATGCACTCCCCGAGTACGTTTAGCTAAGAGAAAAATCCCTAGTGTGAGCTGGTGATGTCTGACAGGGCTTTGGTGGGTTTTTCTTCCCTTGTTATGAGAAAGAAAAGACCCCTTTCAGAGTGGCACAGGCTGATAAGGAATAAAAGGTCTCGCTAAGCCCAGGGATGTTTAAAGGAAAAGGGAAGCGCCAACACTGCCTTAGAATCGAGAGCTTCCTTCTACAAAGTTCTATGGCAGTTAAAGCTGCCATAAGGCTGTAAGATCACCGAGCTCCTCTATCAACACTTGTCTGTACAACACATAGCTGATGAAATCCAAGAGTACAAATAGTTGAAGTTTCAAGAACACCTCTGCAAAATGAAGAAAAATCCCTCTCCTGAAAATATTCCCTGTTTTTTCAAACTGCTGTGAAATCCTTCACCTCTCACAGGACCTGAAGCCTGCTGGTAGTGCTCTGCAAAGACCTGACTGAATGTGCAACTCGTTCCAGTTGCATTTAAAGAACAAAAATTAAAAAGAGTCAAACCTCAGTACAAGTTTCAGCCGGAGGCTCAGGTGCTGTAAATCCACCCTCTGCACCTGACAAAGACTTCCTTTAAAAGGGGGTTTTCACATGACAAAGAGTCATTTACTAGCAAAAAGAAAAGAAAAGGTAAGAAAACACTGCTCTTATCAAAATGCTTTAGCTCTGCCCTTTGGAAATCTTCACAAGAGATAAACAGAGCTGCAGTCTATGAGACTGTCACCTCTGTGAGTGCTGTACACGCAGAGGAGTGTTACCCAATAACCTCCAGATCTGCTACAAAAATACCCTGTTTGGTAACAGCTGCAGGAAAGCAGCAAAGAAACTCTCCCGAAAAGGCAGAAACCACGAGCAGCCTCCCTGCTCAAACACAGCCAGGTGATGTTTGCCTTTCCTTTCTGCCTGGCAAGGTTCTTCCCTACAACTTCCACTTTCTTCTCCAGTCTATGGAGGGATTTTTTTTCCTCAAAGCCAATTTACCCCATCTGGGAAGGACCACTGCTAATCTGCTCTGGATTAATTCAACTCAACTTCGGGTAAGTTAGAGTAAAATGCCCTAGAAGGAGCCACTTCAAGCTTGGTTCTTACCCTGGTCCTACCTAACATCAGCTCCAGAATCTGAAAGCTGCAGCCAGAACACTACCCAGACCCACACAGGCATTACAAATGCCTCTCGCTCTCACCATTTAGTGCAGAACCCTTTTGCATCTCACATCTTGTCCTCACCCATCATCACCGGTGAAGTCAAAGCGACTGGTATTTACATGGAAAGCTGGTTTTCCTAGACAAATAGTGGAGCAATTTATTACAAGGGCTGACAATCCCCTAACTGGTAACATACAAACTGGTTTTATAAGGCTTCTGACCTCCCTTACAGGTCACGGTTCTCCCTTAGCCAGTATTTTGTCAAGGACTGCGTTGTAGTAGGGGCTGAAGACCATTCTGTTGTAGTTGACAAGACGAATGTACTTGACAGCGACATCTTCCAGCTCTCCTTGGATAGGGCCCAACCCTCCCGGAAGGGCAGGCGATGATTTCTGCTGACTGGATACAAGATAATTCTCCAGAAACTTTTGAATTCGAGAATCTGGAAAAATTGGACCAAGAAACAGATGAAGCAAGAAACCATCACGAAGAGCCAGCGAGAGTTTTACAGAGACAGATGAGGGGACACCAGAGAAGAGAGCAGAGGTCAGAACACACCTACAAGCTTGCTGACAGTGTTAGCCGGGTTGGCCACAGCCTGGATTTGTCCTTTCAGCACCGCCTCCCTCTCTGCTGAGAACGGTGGGAACCCATGCTGGGCAAGGCAGCTGTTCATCTCAGCACACACCTTCTCACTGAGGGTGGCCAACGACTCCTTCAGGTTGAAGGACCTAGAGGACAGGGAGCAGAGGAGTACTGCATGATGTTCAGGTTTTTTACCACTTTTTACAAAACAATGGTCCAACTCTGGCTGCCTCGCGAGGGCAGCGGCACAGTCCAGACAAAGCCTGAACCACAACGAACAATACATTTCCCACACATGAGAAATACAGCTGGGGCACTAAACAAGGAGGCAGGGCAGCAAACGTCCACACAAATAGGAGCTGCCCGCCCAGTCTAACCAAGTCTGCCAATGCACACAGCTCTGGCTAATGCAAACCCCAGTTGCCAACCCGTAAGGTGCACAGCAACCATTCCAGATCCATAAGCACCTAACTGGGCCACAGCTCATCCTGTGAACGTGGCCAGCTGCCGCAGTCCCCTGCACCAACCAAGCACCACAGAACCAGGCTGAGAACAGAGCTGCTCCTGCCTGGGTGCCCAAGGCTGTCTGTACTCACGGCAGGTGCATTCCCGTCAGCAGCACCTTCACAATGGTTTTGATTTTCTCAGCAAATCCAAGCATATCGATGAGGGCTGGACCTGCTGCACTGAAGGTGATCAGAAGGACTGTCCCCATCACCAGGAGCTGCTCCAGCTCCAGCTGTATTTCTTGAAAGCGGGCCTGGTCCATCAGCACTGTCTGCAAGGAATGAGGGAGCCAGCACAGGAACAATGAGAACGGTGGGATGTGAAGTGACACTGCACTGCAGATTCACAGCCTGAAGGCAGGACACAGGGAAAGGGCAACACATGCTCAACAGGAACATCAGGAATGACAGGAGAAAAATCCACTCCCCTTTCCAAACTAAGAAAGTTTCAATAATGAAGAAGAAGAAGAAGCTAAGAGTTACAAGAGCTCTCACTCAAGAGATCAATGTTTCTGTTCTGTATTTGTTGGAGGGCTACAAATCCAAAGAGCTCTGCTGTACCCTACAAACAGCCCAGCAGAACAAGCACAGGAACACCTTTCTGTTCAAAACCTACTTCTGGGAAAGGCCTGCTTGCATGATCCCACTTCAGGAGCTTCAGAAAGGCCTGATTTTGCACATCAGTGGAGCACAGGGCAGAAGCTCCAGCAGAGGCACTGTCACCACTGCAGTCAGGAGGCAACGTTTTACATCTCAGCTTTGCAAGATCATCTGCTGCTTCTTGCAACCACTGTGTGACAAGGTCCAAAGAATCTGGAAGAGCAGGGAAAAAAAGAAATCATTATTACAATTCCTTTTCCAAATGAGGTTTTTCCACCAATTTCCAAATAATCCCATTAGTTCCTAACCCCACAGCACCAGTTGCTGACATGCATCTCGTTTATTGCATTAAGTTCAAACGAAATTAAACCCACACAGCTACAGGAAGCGGGAGGTGACATGGTGCTGGGAGATTCTGTCCTACACTGCACTGCATCAAAACTGTTCCAGCAGTGCTTTTCAAAGCCCAGGTTTGGGGCATAAGCTGTCATTTCCCATATGGATTCCAGAATTCTTAAAATCTATGGTTTCTTTTCACGATTTACAAGCATAGCCACAGAGTTTAGTGGGAGGTCAGAGGGGAAGAAAGAAAGGAACAAAGTCATACTTGGCTGCTTCTCAAGAAATTCCTGAAACTTCTTTCTTTCATATTCAGCAGACTGCTGCATTAATTTTGGCCTAATACTACTGACAGCGAAGTTTGCCATATCCATTTTCATTAGGTCTAACACAGAGAAAATTTCTCTAAACAAACAAACAGAAAAAGTTATTACAAAGTTTAACACACACCAGCCAGGGAAAGAACAGAAGCATGCGTGGAAATGTGAACAGGGGGGTTTACAACTTCAGAGTGGGAGAGGAAGCTCAAGCAAGCACGTACACGCATGTGAGTGCCTCATCCAAGTGGGAAATCAATCTTGTTCTCCTGTAAAAAAGCTTCAATGGAATTAGCTTTGCTAGCTCCCAGACTGCACAGATCATATGTTGAATGCATAACAAGCCATCAGGGCTTCCAAGCACAAGGATCTTTACTGGCAGCTTATAAAGGCAACCTCAAGGGGAAGTGAATAATAAGACCCGAAGAACAAAACAGAAATCAAACAAAACCAGGAACATCAAAGGAAAACACCTGACTTTCAAAGCACCCTCATTCCTGATGGGTCTGCTTCTGCCAAGTCACTCCTAAACTCTTGGAAGCTTATCACATCAGGAAACACTAAGGGTAATGATGGTTCTTCCAGCTCTTGAGACGACAAAGCAGAAGCCTCTGTGGTCTCAGGTGTGGTCCCCACACTCCCTTCAGAACCCAAAGGGTAGGGTAGAGGGGGTGGGCTGGAGGTGCAGGGAGCTCAAATTAGAGGGGAGAGGAAAAGGACAAATTGGTTGGAGAACAGTAATACCGTTCCCTATGCTCCTGCTTGCCTCTCCTGCTTCTGCTCTCAATACTCTATTCTGATACAAACTGGCTACCACCTCCTGTGTCATGGCTTTTATGCATTTGGCATTTCAGAAATCATCCTTCAGTGATGCCCAGAAGCCAGACAAATGCTCAGATGCATCGGAACAACGACAGTCCTTGTTAAAGACCTCCGGAGCATCGCTGCCCTTCAAACTCTTTCCCTATGACTCTTCTTTTCTACAAAGGCAGGCAGGTTGCCCTGCGGGAAACCCCTCCTACAACTACAGTTACTTAAAAGACTCTCAACGTGATTAGTAAATCCCATTTCAGTACCTGAACACTGGAACTATTTCATTAATATCTTTCAGTTTCTTAATTTCTTCATCTCGAGCTGGAGCACAGAGAGTCCCCATCATCCCAATAATAAATTCCACCAGCTTAGAAATGTCAAGGGCTCCATTCTCTGCCTCCTGCTTTATCAAATCCAAATCGAGAACTTCTGTAATCTGGCTTCTCAGTCTAGCGTGACCAGGCAACAAGAAAGACAGCAGGCTCTGAAAAGGAGAGTTTCAGCAGTGCATTAGTTCTACAAGGATCCACACAGCCACCAAACCAGTTTTCATTTAAACTACCTTCCCTCCACAAGTGAATTTTCTTTTTCACCAACCACTCGCCAACCCTCCATGTTTGTCCTCATTGTGTATCGAAACCCAAAGTTACTAAGACATAAATGGTCTGTAAGTCCTGGCTGTGCTTTGCTTCATCAGCCCAGTGCTGGGACGTCTGGTCAATTCTGTTAGCACTGTTCCAAGGAAGCTTGGAAGTGTGAAACTAGTGTTACTTCTCCTCTGGCCATCTCACACGGGTTTGCCTTAGGTTTTACATGCAGATTTGCATGACCCCAGAGTTCTACTGCAGCTCGTGTGTGTTCATAGGCATTACGATATGTAACGAAAGAATCCAGAGTCCTTTATGAACAGCCCAACTTCAACCACTTCCAGTGCAGCTACTCAAATGCAGTAAGATCCCCCGGTATCACATCATCTCACCTCTTTGATTTCTCCCAGCAGTTTAATTGCGTGGTCGTATGTTGGTGGATCCTCCTTGAGCTCAGCCTCCAGACAATCCCAAAATGCCTTGTGCACGATATCTCTCACTGTTTTTTCTAAACTGTGGGTAAATACAACAATAAAAGATAGTGAGACTTGTCTCTGCAACACCTTACACAGACAACCTGCAGCTCCTGAAGAACAACGCGTCATGTGCTGGACAAAATGCAGTATCAAGAGGTGACACATCTGGCATTTCAAGTTACTCAAGAAGCAAGAAGGTCTGGACGCGGGGTTTAGAACGGTATGTATCCCAATACAGGGTTACATACAAGCAAAGGCAGCTACAAATGGAATCCTTGAAAGGATCTATCACATGCTGCTTACCAGCTACACAGCTGCAAGTAAAAAAAACCCCTAAAATTGCAGCTCATCTTCAGGAGAGCAGGCTGTCTGTTACTTTCAGCAGCCTCGCTATGTACATCAACTCTGAACAAAACTCTCCAAGTAAACCTGCCAGAAAGGGAGTTACTTCCCTGACACAAAACCCTGTGCATTTCAGGACATAAATATAGCAACTGCTCTGCCACAAAAATGAGCTCAGTTTATGTAAAAACCAAACAAATCCCACCCCTTCAGAATCAATACCTAGTTTAAAACACTGCGAGTGACTCCTCTTCAGCAGCAGTCACTCCTGTTCACACCATACTTAGCTTCACACTGAAGAAATAATATGCTCACCCTTACTCCTGCTGAAAGAACATCCACAAGAACCAGCAGGTTCCCGAGGCTCTGCCTTGTTGCAACCCACGCTGCCTGGGTCTAGCAAAGAACACGCCAATGGATCAAGTCACTGCTCAAGCTCTAAAATACACCAGTTGTTGAACAGAGATGTCTGTTGTCACGTGCTAGCTCAGTTATGTGTTGTTTGTCCTTTTCCAACCAGCTCAGAAGCTCAGACAGGTGAGCAAAGATCCTTAACCACTCTGACACTTGCTTCAAGATAGCCCCTGAGGGGCCCAGCCCACAGCCATTAACACAGGACCACTGGTACCACTTCTGGTGTCCCCCCTGAAAGAATCGGCCTGCTGAGGCTGTTCCCACTTCTGCCTTTTCAGTCACGGACAATCCTAGTTCAAGTGACATCCTCTCATTACTGATGCTAACAGGACCCACTGTCACCAAGCTCTGGTGAAGACAAGTGTCAGGCCTTTTGCGTCTGTATGGCCAGTTGCTACAGAGAACATCCAGTGTCAGCCCTCTAAGACACAGCTGCAGCACCCACAGAGGCAACATGGTCTGGGGTATCTGTCAAAAGCAGACATGTACAGACAACACTGGTTCCAATGGGGGAACTACATTTCTTCCATGAAATACGGACTCACTTTCAAAAATCCACCAGGGAGCACAGTGTTGGCCACATCAATCTATGAGTGCAAACAAAGGAGCAGCATAGCATTTGTAGATAAGACTGGGTCAGCTCCACTGGCCAATATGTGACCAGACACCAAAGCTGCTTCTGTTCTCTCCTTCCCCTCTCAGCAGGGAATAAAATTACTATTGGTCAGACAGGGGGCTTCAAACCTAAAAGGAACATGGACTAACTCAATAAAACACAGCAACCTCTTCCCAAAGAATCCCTTAGGAATTGTATAGAAAAAGCTAAAATCGATGTGATTTCTCTCCCACAGACAGTGTAAAATTAGAAGATGCCACAGCTAAACTTTCATGTTGAGAAGACTGAGATTGCAGGCTGCTGGGACAAGGGGACCCCAGCGACAACTCACCACATTGGGATTTGCACCACACATGCCCCAGCAATAACTCCAAGAGCTTCACCCTTCATGGGCACACATTTCTGGGGCAGCAGAACTGCTTGACTACCACCTTCTTATGTTCTTTTCATTCCCACAGGCACTGCCAGGCCCAACACCAGCCAGAGCCTTTACTTGATCCACTACAACTGCTCTGCAGTTCCACAAACGCAAATGTTAGCAGTTTCTCTTGACAGTACCAATCTTACCTGTGCTCTGGTAATTCGACCGGCTTTATCTGGAAGTCTCCATTGACTACAATTTCATGCGCCAATGCCATGTTGGTTAATCCTCTGGCAGTTTCCATGAGCTCCTCTATTGACACAGGTAGAGGAGGACTACCTGCAACACAAATTACACTGTCAGTTGTCTGTACGAGTCTATGGAAAAAGAGTCTGCTGATGCTTTTGGACCCATCCTGACAACTGAGAGTCAGGAGACAGTATGATCTGAAGATTCTTCTTCCTTTCCCAGCTGGTGGTTGATAGAAGTTTGCGGTATTAGAGAAAACAAAGGGGTGAACTCTGGTTGATATTCTGAGCTCAGTGTAGCAACGGCTTCCATGTTCTACTAACTCTTCTGAAAAACAAACCCAAAAAACCTCACACTTGAGCTCTCTTGAGGACAGCTTAGTAACATCTTTATCCATGCTGCAGAAAGTAAGCATTAAACCCACCAGTATTTTCATCACCCCGTTTCCCCCATCACTGTACAGATGGTGCCACTTTAATTTTACTCTTTTCAAGGCAATTATTTCATCCCTGAAGCACTTGGCAATCCAACCCCCAGGGACTTGCTCTAATGAATCAATTCCTCTCTGTAATTCATTCCCTTCAGCTTCAGTCTGGGCACAGGAACACCACACTAACTCTCAAAATGAATCCTCACACGCTGGGTTCTCTGTGATGTTTTAAACAAACTACCATGTTTGCCTCATCTGATAGTCCTGTGTGGCTGGGCTTCAGCCTGTAATACAGCAAAGGCCCTCCAGAAAGAACTAGCCGTTGCCAGAGTTGTTCCAAGTACCTGAAAGACGGCTCCAATGTGCATTAACAGGTCACTCTTTTCATGCAGCCCTTCTATTTATTTCCCCTTATTTCCTTCTGCCTGGAGCTTTATCTTGCACAGTGACAGCAAGGATTCGGAGAAGAACCAGCAGAGCAACAAAGTTTGCAGCGAATGAGACTCTTGTGCCACTGCCAAATGACTTCACTCGGCAGAGGATGCACTAAAAGCCAAGACTCTCTCCCTGACCAGAGAATGCTCTTAAATCACATTACTTCATCCTCCTGCCTACTCCCACATCAAGGGGAAGGGCTTGAGCCTAACCACTTCTCTGTGGCACCAGGCAGCGCGAGACCATGCTCCACATTTCACTTGGCACAGACAGGTGACCAGCAAGACCTAAAACCATAAAGTCCCTCTGAACAATGTGAAGCTAAGCAGCACTAAACTTTAACGATCACTGTTAAACAACAAAAGGAATGCAACAATACGATGTTAGATGCTGAGATGTTTTCTACTGAAATTAGGAACCTGAGCAATTCTGCCTCTCTGCATTGAATCCCTGGGATCTGAAACCTTCCTCTTGGTCTTATGTGCCAGAAATAATTGCTAGCCACACCATATCCAGCTCTTCACGCTGGCAGCAGAATGACAAAGGAAAACAGACCTTAGGAACGGATTTAAAATACAACCCTGCCTGTCACTAGCAGCATTAGGCTTGGATATGAGTTTCCATCTGCACTGGGAGCAGGGGAACAGGACAGTGTTGACAAACATCCCTTGCCTTGCAGTAGAAACGGCTGCCGCAATCCAGACAATTCAGCTGGTAACACAAACAGCAGCAACAGCTTAGCCAGAACATACTGGAGCAGCGCTGACCCTTTCCCGGGGCATCCACATGCAACAGGATTTCAAACACAGGTGGCTCAGTGCAACAAGAGTACTGAAACAAAGTTCCTTACAGTTACAAAGCAAACACTCAGGGACCACACTCAGTGCTCTAAAGCACCAGGCCTCTCGACAACAAAAAAAGCACAGAATAGATTGTAGTCCTTCTTTAATGAATCAGTTTTGCTTACCCCTTGGTATGTTGTCTCTGTGCGATCCCAGGGTGCTCTGCCGTATTCTTTTTCTGGTAGACTGACTGGGGTTGTCTGACTTCTCCTCCTGACCATCCTCTGAACCACACAACTTTCCTTCACCTGAATGAGGCTCTTCAGGATTCTGAGACATGTTCAGCTGTCTCTTCTCAGAAAAAGAAAACAACACGTGGAAAAGGGCATGACTAAGCATGTTCTGACACAGCAGGGTGGGTAAACATCACTAGGAGTCCCCTTCAGAAAAAAAAGCAAGAAAGAGTTCTTAGGAGGAGCTATACGATGTCATTCCCATAAGGGTCAGGGCCCTGGACCCAGTGATTCGCTTGCCATCTTAAACAAAACAGGCTTCTCACATAGCTACCATTTACTTCATCTGCCTTCAAGCTAGGAAGCCCCCAAAGATCCCAGGGAGCCCCCAAAGATCTGAACCCAGCCTGAACACACTCATATCACAGAGGGTCACAGTTAAACTTTCTGAGTCTTGGTCATGAGAGAGAGTGAAAGCCACTTGCAGAATAGCATGACAAACAGCCTTCCTAAAAACACAGTGTCAGACGAGACATCTCTGCACCGCACCTCAAATCTTCCTGAATATAACCTACTCCTGAGCTAGGAGCTGCCTCAGCAGCTCCAATGTCAAAGTTCTCACGGAGAATCATCCAAAAGCACCAGTAAGTAGAAACAGACTAGAAGTAAATATACAATTTTTCTCCTGTAATTTCTTTCCATTCAAGGGTCATCATTTGTGCATAAAATACTAGGATTGTTTCTCTTCTAAGACCCATTAAGGCAGTAAATGACACAGAGCCTTTTAAACATCAGTTTATCAAACATTAGGTATTGAATGACATTTCTATTACACTACTGCTAACCGGAGCATATCCAAAGCTCAAATGACCATTGGGAAAACATCTATCATCTTGTTTCAGATCTCCCTGCCAAAGCTGTGATTTGCCCATCTCTCAGCACTGAAAACTCCCTATCACATGGGAAGATGAATTTCACAAAAACCTGTTAGAGAGCCCATGAGTTTCTAGCTTAATTAAATGACCTGGATATTCGGGGAAGTCAGGAAGGGCCAGGAAGCTCCTGGAAAAGCAACCTGGTATCTTTCACCCAGCATCACACCATGCTCACCTCCACAGTCTTCAAGAAACAAGGTCTCAGCAAGATACCACCTCACCACTACTAGGAAAAAGGACTTGCAAACATGAGAGACTACTCTGATGGGGATGGAGCATGAACCAGCAGCACTGGAGAAATACAAAACAGAGCACTGAGATTCTTTTATTATCCCACAAGAGCTGTAGTAACTAACCCTGCTCCATCAGTGCTTAAATTAATTATGCCAATACAATTCCAGGGAGAAGGCTCAGTGCATGTCAAAAAAGGCTCTGTACTACAGCAATGACTCAGGATCATCATCTTGCAAGAAGCACAAGATGCACAACAATATGCAACACCTATCCACAGCACTTTGAGCTTTCAAAGCACAAGAATTACAGGATAAACAACACTTTAAAGCCTAGACATCACTACAGACCTACCCCAGAGCCTCCACCTCCAGCTGGGACAGTACTGAAGCCCCTGCTCCAGATGTTGGATCATTTCCCCCTTCACACACACAAGCAGTGCCAGCTGGGACAAGAAAGCAGCAGTGTGGCCAAGCCACACTGACAACTAGTAACTCAGGCAGATATGGCCTCCAGCTGAGGGTCCAGCAGGCAGCAGGGCCTCCCAACCAGCACAGTGTGCAACAAGCAGGGAACCACTCGTGGGAAGCCAGTGCCATGCTCCAAAAGTGGATCACAGTCTCACAGGCAGATCTGCTACTGCATCAGTCTAGCAGCCTGAGGAGAAGGACTGTGTTCATAAAGGAGCAGCTAACAGAAAGATCTTAGCAACAGCTGTGGTAGCGAATAAAAGATGGGACTGGTTAAACAGCCAGGAAATGTGCTGTTGAACTTGGCTAGAATACAGGCCTTATCGTTACGGCTTCCACGTGCATTTAACCATGCTAGACAGTTGTTCTTTCCACCCGTGCCTCTTCCACGAAGCAGCCTCCTGCAGTCACAAAGATGACTCAACTTTAACATATGACATCTCACTGTGCCTTGCAACCTCACTGCACTTTTTCCTCACTACCCTTGGGAAAACAGAGAAATTCAGAGATGAAAATGAGGTGTAACCTAAATTGTTCGAGGACTCACAGAAGACAAACAACAGGGCCAAGTCGATAATCAACCTCACCGTTGCTACCCTGAGCTTCACCCAGCAGGTCACTGTGCACAGCACATCCTTAAGCTCCCACTTCCATAAAACTACAGATCAAGAGCTACAGTCTCAAAACCAAGATTTAACAACCATTTGTGGATTGGCTTTTTTAAAGTCCTTTTCAGCTGCACAAAGAAGGCATGAGCACTCTAGGCCACTCTGTCAAACAGCTGGTGAGGTAAACAGGCACACGTGGGTTTAGCTGTTCAGTCTGGCAACGTCTGCTGGTTCCTGCTGGATCACTGCTAGTGTGTGCCAGAACACAGCCAGGACATCCTCCTTCCACCAGGAGAATGAGCTCCACAAACCTCTTCTGAAAGCCTGATCATTACCTTTCCTTCCACAGCACCAGCTCTGAGCCTTCCCAGAACAAACTCGACTTCTCAGCACTTCCATTTATTTTTAATGAAAACAGCAGCAGAAAAGGAAAACTCAACAAACTAAAACACAAGCAAACATGGTTTGTTTTCCACCGAAGGTCCCCAGAGACACCTGACCAGCGAAATAAACTTGGCTGTATCCAGGGAACATGCAGATGGTAGTGGATGTGGTGCCTCTGGCTTCAGGTGAGGCCCCAGTGCTCAGAAGGAGGAACCCCACGCCTCCCATTAGCCCCAGGGCAGGTGCACAAGCCCCGAAGGCCTCCTGGCACCTTCCCCCTACAGGCCAATGCACCCGGCCCGCCCCAACCCTGCGTGCTCTGCCCCCCTGCCGACTCGCTCAAGGGGATGTTCGGGAACTTGTACCGCCTTCCCCAGCACAGCCGGTGCTGCCCGGGACCCTCGTCAAACCGCCGGCAG
>VZRI01011210.1:7548-22814 GCA_013397515.1 Upupa epops | reverse complement strand
TGAGCGGGCGGGAGCGGCGCCGGCTCCGCCCTCCGGGCCTGAAGCTGGGCTGGGCCCGCCCGCAGGGGCTTGGCGGGGCGGCGGGAGAGTGCCGGTCGTGCTCGGGGTGCAGGGCTGGGCCTCCGCACGGAGGCTGTGCTAGGTTTGTCTCAGTAGCTCGGCCCGGAGCAGGGCCGTGACAGAGGTGAACGACCCCATCCGACCGAGTTCGGTCAGAACAAACCCACCCCGCAGGCAAGGAGAGGGGGCAGGACTGCTGCAGAGCCCTAGGGACGCCTCACCCACCTCACAGTGCCACAGCAGAGCCGGGATGGTCAGTGCTCGGCGCCACGCAGGCCCGGCCTCCCAGCCGTCAGCTAGCGCAGCCGGTGCCAGAGCAGCCCCCGAGGCCGGCAGTGACTCACGGTGCGGCTGGACAGGGGTTCAGCGCTTGCACAGCAACAGACGATGCCAGGGGCAGGAGCTCAGCTTCAAGATAGAAATTGTCTCTTGCAATGAGGTCACCCAGACAGCACTGCTGCTGTAGACAACGCTGTAAGTAACTTCAGGAAAAATGTGACCAGAAAGCCTCCTCGGAAATTGCCTTTCCAAGCCAACATCGCAAAGTAGGGTTTAGGCCACTTATTCTTGGCATGTACCTTTACAATCAACAGCTTTCAGCTAAAGTAGTAAAGAAAATCACCCCACGGTGTTGGGTTTCAAGAACTGATTGTCTTTCAGAAGCCCTTTTCTGTGTCTGGAATAAGCTTCTTACAACTTCAGCTTCCACCCCCACCAGAACACAGTTAATGCATCGTCTCATATGCTCCAAGACAGCAGCTCACTGCAGACCCAGTGCTCCGGAGAAGCAACAGCCACCACTAATGACAGAAGAGTTACTTAGGGACACATTACAGAGCAGCCTCTCAGACGGGATTCACTTGAAAAACAGCTCATGTGCTTCTAGCAGTTACCACAACTTTGTCTTCATTATTAAGTGACCTTTAAATCAGAATCAAACTAGATTTTTCCCCTTAAAAAAAAGGGGAGTTCTATCAACACTGCAAATGGAACAAAATCTGCAACAGTGACTCTGAAGCAGTTTGCTGCCACCAACCCAAGAAAAAAAATTTGATTTTTGATCACATCTGCTGTTGCCTGTGTGGCACAGCTTGGGATTTCCACTATAGACTAAACACAAATACACAGCCATAAGAAAACCCCAAGGCCTTTCATTTGCTCCAGCTCTAGTTACAGCTGATGACATCTGTCTTCAAGACAGAGCACAACACTGCAGGGAATGAAGATAACAAGCCATAAACTATAGCAACCCAAGCAGACAACTTAAAACTCCAGCATATCTTTACCATCCTGGAAGAGTAAGAATCAGCTGGGAAGAAGTCAGTCACCCTCCCTGGAAGTTCCTCTATGCAGCCCAGTAGTCTGTCATACACACAGTGTGATCAGCTGGCAGGCCTGACTGAAGACTGCAGGCTGTCAAGCAGGCAACATTATTGTTCAGCTGTCCATTATGCAGCCCCAGCTCAACACAGCAGGGTCACACAAATGTAAGAACAATTTAAAAAACCTCTTTAGCATAAAATTCAGTGCCAGGGCAAAAGGTGACAGATCTCATTCACAGAGGAATGTTCCCCGTCTCATATCTGATACTTGACTAGAGGGAGTCAGTAGACTGTAGACTTGGCTTTAGGTAAGGAAGAGAGTTATTTTGGGTCCTACAGCAACTAAGAACAAGCAAGTCTGCACTCGAAGTAGTGATTACGTGTGGGTGCCCTGGAGTTTGGCAATAATTGAATGAATTCCATCCATTCCCACAAAATAATTTTATTAGGTGCACAAATAGAAAAAGACTTACAAATATATTAGTGTTTTTGATGCTGAAGTATTGACAACAATGAAAGTCAAACACACATATTAGTAACTCTGTCCCCAAAATACTGCATAAAAATACTGGGGTTACTGCTGTGGAACTGCCCGAGCAGTTTCTTCCTTTCTTTGTCAGAGAGCTTGGAGTCTTCATCAATAGCTTTTAACAGAGACAGCAGCTCATCTTTTGTGGTCTTCTCTGTATTGGAGCGATATTCTCTTTCGTCAAGTTTTTGGCAAAAGGTGTAACCTAAGAGGAGACATTGAGAGTTAAAACCCTTGTGCCACAGTCCTCGAGACCAGACAGACCAGTCCCCAGTCAGAGCTAAACCACTCATTGTCTCAGCAAGACTTTTTACATAACTTCAGTGTTAATGGGTCACTTCTGCTGCTTGTTTGGGTGCAGGACAAGAATAAGAAGTTCAGTTTAAACCTTTTACCTGCTACCTTACTGGGATCTTGGCCCTTCTGCAAAGCCATCAGTTTATTGCTGACCATTTTGTGCAGCGTACCTGGGATCTTGAATAGAAAGAGAAGACAAAGCAGCTTAGGAAAAGGCAACTCTGCATAAGCACATGAGATAGCAATTCCCATCACCTTCTAGGTCTTACCTTTAGCACATCCCTCTGGTGATCCACAAGGAATAAGATCAGGAGGTCAGTCTTCCCTCTGGATAAGGTTTTATTGTTGATAATTGCTTTGGAGAATGTTCGTTTCACAACCATCCTGTTGTCACTCTGAAGAACAACGTGAAACAATGAGTTTAATCTGTCTTTAAGAAGGGCATCACCTTTGCTCTAGAGTCACTGCTTTTCACACAGCCCCAAGTTTAAGCTGCTTTCTGACCAGCAAGTATAAAGGACATGTGATGAAGACACACAGTTACCTCCTTCTGTAGCTTGAGCTCCGAACTACGTGCTGCAACAGCCATGAAGTAGAGCAGCCGTCGAAACTCCTCCCTGACTTGGCTGTCTAGGAGTTTCAAATAGAGTTGAACAGCTTCTAAAGATTGCTCCATCTTCCCATTCACTGGAGAGAGATACAGGTATCTATTGCCACGTTTATTTGATTGTTACAATAAAGCACCTAAATTAGCCACTAAAGAGAAGTCCATCTCTAAACCCAAATAGAAACGGCTAAACAAAGCCACTCTCACAAGAATTTCTCACAGACTGATGAGAAAGCTGCTGTTCAGCCCGAGCACAGCCCACACCCAGGCTTTTAGCCCCATCCTGAAGTGAACTTGAAGTGAACTTCAAGCTTCATGTTCAGTTAATTACAGTTTAGCCATCCAGTGTGAAATGCTGAGAGGGGAAAAAGCTTCTGTTAACAAAAGTTACTCGTTTTTCAATTAGTGCATCAAGCTAGCCCATTTACCCAGGACCTGTTCCTCAGTTCTTGGATGCTTTGCAGCATTTTGCTCTGACTGGCCTCACCCTGTAGAGATGTGGGAACACTCATTTTACAGGGGCAAATTTAAAGTAAGTGGTTTGTACTGGTATCCTCCTGTGCTAGTATCAGGGAGGGAGGAATATTCCCACCAATGTAGAACAAAAGAATCATCAAGGCAGGGAAGGATGAGAAATAAGAGGAACAGGAATGAGATTGTATTAATTGATGATTAAAACATCTTTGGAAAAGAGGGACAAACTGTAAACGGGGTGCACATCTGCACAAGTTCTAGTTTAGATCTTACATATCAGGCCATATTTAGTTTCCCATATATATGGTTTATTTGGAACATCAACTATTACCAAAGGAGAGCTTTCCAGTCTCCCAGCCGTTCTGCTTAAATGGCCACTACAGAACTGCTTGTATCAGGATTCAAATCTCACAGCACAGTCTTCACAACTAGGAATTTAAAACAACAACAAACCCAAACACACAGAAGCAGACCTTCAAGCCTGGCTGCTGTAGGCAGTATGCAGTTTGTTCAGCACTTATCTCACTTAAGATTAGAAATGGAGATTTATTTTACTCACCCAGAAGTTCTGCAATTCCCGAGTGAATTTCAGACGCATGGCTTAGCAGCGGCTCCTTTTTTTGGCCATAGTACCTACTGATGTTTTCAAACAGCAGCAGTTTCCATGCGTCTGCTTTGTCTGGCTGATCAGGCAGGTTCCTGCTGATATCTACCACCATATGATCAGGAAGATATTCCAGGCAATCTATTGCTACCGAGAGCCATTCATCTGTTCTGGAAGACAGAGGGTTTTAACTGTAGCTTTGACTTACTGGTGCCTCTCTGAGTTGGTCACGGTGTTTCTCACTGAAAGTGGGTTTCTCAACCACAGTGAGAACTGCCTGCGTGGGTAACTTCACCATCTTCAACAGGACACTGGATCCCAGATGCTCCTCCTGACTTACTGGGGCAGACCACAGCCATACTCTGTTTTGTTGGCTACTTGATCAAGATGAAGAATTAGTAACTCAGACAGGTAAACAGTAACAGGCAGTTAAGCCTGAAGTTAGTGATGCCCTCTATTGTTACTCAAGGACATAATTATTGCTAGACAAACAGAAACATGAACCTTGATCTGAATCATACTGGTACAAGCTTTCCAGACTCTATTTTTAACTCTATTTATTTGCAGCTCCAGGCTCAGTGTTCTTGGATTATTTTTTAGTATAGTAGGAGAACCTAAGCTATTCCCTCAAGTAATATTTTTTACAAAATATTTCAAGATGATGGCAAAATTGTCTTTCCTCTACGCAGACAACAAATTCTCCTCCGAGCACTGTCCAATACTACTGCTGCATTCAAGAGCTCTTTGTGTGCTCAGCAGAACTTCTCAGCTATTCTGGTTTAGAGCCCAACAGTTATTTGCTAATTATTCCAGGCAAATCTAGCAGGAAGAAAGCAGTTCCCACTCACCTCCCTTCTGCAATATGGTGCCTACCCAGTTAGAACATTCCTACCCAGAGAGCAGCTGGGCTTCCCACTCCTGTGGTTCACAGCAGGTGGCACTTACTGAGAGTCACTGAAAGCCTTAAGAATCTCTCTGTCCAGGTAGTTACTCGTGATGACATATCCAGCTCCCTTCCTCGGTTGTGGAGGCTGAGTTCTAATCTCTTGGTGCTCAAGCAAAGATTCCAGGAGCGGAAGGTCCACAAGCTGCAGCAGACGAGCGATCGTTTGCTCTTGCCATACTTCGTTAATGACTAGGAGGGGTGGGACACATGAAGCACACGGACACTCAGCATGAGAGCAAAGAGGTAACTCCCCTTCCTCCCATCAGTCCTAACCCAATGGATTAGCTTTGCCAAAATAAAGACTTACAGTAGCAGAAGACTTTGGCCCTTCCCAGCTTCAACTGCCAGAGGCAGAAACCATCCATTAGTTTAGTTAAGAATGAGAGCACTGTTCTTTGGGCAAGTCTGAGGCACCTTTGTTCTGCTCTGATTTGCAATTGGTCCTACATGAGGGTGTTTCGAACCCTAATATACCTGCTTTTTAAGAGGGTTTTGTATTTGTTCTATACAAGGGGTTTTCTCAACCAGAGGAAAAGGTACATGTAGTCTGAGAGAGAAGACACAGCGGAGTGCTGAATGGGTCAGACAGAGTTTAAAGGTTTGAGAAGCGTGTCAGCTAACGGAAGCTTGCTAGTGATGACCAAGCCAGGCACGGAAGAATGTGACAAAGAACATCCTTAGCCTAAATCAAGCTCTGTACAACCATTGCCTTCACCACAACATTCAACACCAATTTATTTCAGCTGGAGATGAGGAGTCCTGACTAATGAAATAAGGAGGTAGAAAGCAAAGCTGCAACAAATCTAATCTGTCTCCATTATGACATGGTGCTCAAAACAAAATGAATCACTTCGACTGTCTCCAATTTGACAGGCACAGGCCTTTCCAGCCCTGGAGTTATCATCATCTTCCTCCCACAAATAAGTGGCTCTGACATTATTTGCCTCACCTTGATGGGACAAACTATCCAAGATGTTGACTCGAGGGGTATTCGCAGGCTTTAAACTCAGGTTTTCCCAGAGGTCCTCCAGGCTTTCTGGTTTGACAGGAGTAGAATGAAACATGCTCCTCTCATGTCTGAGAATAGAAGACCCAGCATTTAACTCTGTCTATGCCCATAAATCTATGGCTAACCAAACACATCCTGCAACACACATGGGTAACATTTCTCTCTACAAATGTTTATACCACCTTTCTGTCCAGGTGACACAGGATAATGTGCAATACCTTAAAGATCAGGAAAGGTATCTCAGTCACCACAGAAAATTACTGTTCCTCCATGCAAATTTATATGGTTTAGGTGACCTCAAAAGACTTTTGAGGTCCAATATCTTTGCTAGGTATGCAACAAGCTGCATGAAGCAACAGGTCTGTCCCTTTCACTAAAGGAAGAAACATAATCTAATGGGTCTGTGCCCTGCCCAGAAGAACAACATTCGACACTTGCTGAACACAATCAATCTTGTTTCACGACCATTTGTTTGTCTGATGCCATCTAAGACTTACGCCAACAGCCCTCGTGATTAATACATTTTCAAATAATACATTTTACTAAAACCTTTTTGGATTTCTCACCAATTCTCCTCATTCCAAATAAAGACTGGGAACAGTTTGCTTTAGCTCAGAACAAGAGCAGATTCATCTCTGATGAATACTAGCCAAAACCTGTTTAAGGCAAGTTACTTAGTGAAGGGTCACCTACGTAGCAGCTATGGTTTGGTTTGTACCTTACCTGGGAACCAGTCACACACGCATGAAACAACTGAAAGCTTCAAAAAGCTTGGGAGTGTTGTTAAGACAAGATGATAAAAGAATAGAACAACTCTTTGCCCGTTTTCTTTTCCTTAAAACCTGGCAGGATTACAGGCTTACACTGGGGCTAGGTATGCAGTGGCCAAAGACCATTCCCACTGCCTATTTGATGCACCTGACTTGCAGCTGGTTCCATTGGTTCAGAGCCCACAGATTAATATCTGTAATGTACATAATTCCTACCCTGCTGAGCACCTCCCCAGGAGGATGTGATAAGACACAGAAACCAAGTAACTACAGGCTGCAGGACTGACTCGCTTCAAACTGCTGATTCTTACCCGTGTTCCACCCACAAACACCTGCAGAGTATCTGCTTTCCCCAGCCCCCACATCCTGCAGCCATGCAAGATTCTCCTCCAAACATTCAACTTACTCCTACAGGACAACTGGGCCTCACATTCCATACACTGACCTCTGCGGTGTGCACTGTTGGTAGTCTTTGTCGAGTTCTGCTTGGTTTGAGATACTGGTGAACCTGTAGAGGCTACTGCTACTGTCCTCAAACACAGATCGTTTGTCTTTCCCAAAGACCCTGGTGGAGACAGCCTCGAACACTTTGTAATCCATCAGTGCCTGGCACACACGTACTATCTTAGCTCGGGAGATATCAACATCCCCAAAATACTTGTTCTGTAGAAGATGGGCAAAGACAACATCCACCGCATCCGAGCCAATAAAACAGTCATGGTAACACTTCAGGTTCTGGCGACGCTTTTTCACTTCCACTTGAGTCTGAAGGGTGTTGATGATGCTGCTCCAGATATACGTTGCTCCAAATGGTTTCTGCACCAAGCTAAAGCCTAGGAACAGAGGAAAGCAGAGAGACTGAATTCAAGCTGCTGCTAGAGGAGACCTGCCTCCTTCCTGCAACAAGCCTTCATGAAATCAAGTCAGGATTTAACTGACTGAGGCTTCCAGCATGGCCTGGGTTGCTCATGTATGAACATTTTGTTACTTAGCAAGTCTGTCTACCCTGTTCACACCACAGTGTGGTGGCCGCTCTTGCTGTATTAGCCCCAGGCTTTGCAACCAGGGATTTCTACTTTTTCAGCTGATCCGTGTTCCTCAATCACCTAATGGCCACCCCTGCAGAACACACTCCTAAGCAAGCACACACGTTGCCTAACCAAGGACTAGCTGTGAGAACCTCATTTCCTGCAGGATCACAGGAACGCAAAACCCACCTGCTATCAGCGCTTAGTCTATAGCTAACATGATCAGGACTTCTCTGGAGACACCCCTCACCCAACACTTGCCTACAGAACAGCTTTCCAGCACCACAGCTCCAGCCCAGCTCAGCTGTGCGCTCACTGCTGCTTCCTGGAGCCAACTAGTTTTCTTTGCCCCAGTAAAAAGACCAAACCATTTATTACTCGTTTACCAACCTGATTAAGAATTGCATGCTAGCAACTAACAGTCTGACTAGAGGCTAAGCCCAGTCTCCACAAGGACTTAAAAACACGGAACAGCTTTTTAAAGTCTGCAGGTGGCAACAAGAAGGAGCAGTGCTGGAGTCACCAGAGAGACCAGAATCAGAAGGCAGTGCTTCTCAATAAATCATTCATCTCATCTACAAGAGGAGAGAGGCACAGGAGCAAAATCAAAAACTGAAGGTTAAGCTATGAATTGAGGAACTGGCAGCAGCCCTCCAGAAAGCAATCCGGGGCTGGGGAAGCACTCCACTCCAATGAGCTAACAGCAGGAGGCAAAGTTTAAGAGAAAACACCGTGCTGGAACACATCACCGCGAACAGCTGCCGCAGGCACGCAGGAAGCCCCTTGGTACAAAGGGGCGTTAAAGAGCTGCCCCCCAACCTGGGCCAGTAGAGCTAACAGCTGAGCTCCATCTAGCCTAGAAGAGGAATAGAGGCAGCTCAGAGAAGCAAAACCTGGAGGGGAAAGGGGCAGCAGGACAGCATCAATCACCTCGACTCTGCTCTAAGGACAGCAACAGGCACCCCAGAGCCAACAGCAAGCACCCACTCTGGGCAAAGGTTTTAACAAGATAAAACCGAAGAGCTCTGTATAGAAGCAGCGGGTTGGGCAGAGCCCTTCCAGCATCCCCAGCTCCCACAAACGGGCAGAACACAGGCACCTGCTGCTCCTTAACCTAGGGACAGCGGCAGAGCACAGAAGCAGACACCCAGCTCCCTTACAGCCCCAGCCCCGGTGCCGGCCCTACCAGGAGCCCCTCCAGGGCTGCAGCCCAGCTCCAGCAGCGACGCCCGCTCCCGCACAGAAGCCATGACCGGCTTTGCAGCCCTGCCCCAGAGCGCGCCGAGGTAACCCGCCGGGGGCGGAGCCAAATCACCCGCGCACACGTCTATTGGCTGAGCCGAGACGAAGGGGCGGGGGCCTCCGCACTTCTGGGCAGCTCGATTGGTGGAGATGGGCCGGGGGGTGGAGCGCAGGCTCCACCCACACTGCCCAGCAGCTGGGTGGAAGGGCCGCCCGCAGCTGTTTGAGAGCCGCGGAAGCGGCCGGGTCGGCCCCGGCAGGAGAAACCCCCGTTTGTTACGGGGATTCCCTAGCAAATACAGGGCAGCGAAAGCTTCTGCAGGAGACCGTCGCGATTCGGCAGGAGTTTCTGCCAAGGAGGGTGTTCTGATGCTTGATTCCCGCTCGGCGGCAGCTCCATCGCCGTTTCACCCCGAGTGCGGTAGGAGCGGACTCAAAAGCTCGAGAGTCAGGTAGACGATGGCTGTGGGATGGAGTTCTCCGCCCTCCACAAGCTCAGCAGCAGGTGACATAGCACAACGATCAAACGATACAGATGCTACCCGTGACACAAAGGCCGAGCTCTTCCATCGTGTTCGTGCAGAACAAACCCTGTGAAACCCACAGCCGGCTGTAGGAGCTCAGGACAAGCAGCTGTGAAGCGCAGGACAGCCTCTAGTTTGCCCTCAGTTCACCTTTATTTGTCACACAGTAAGTCTGTCCGTCACATACAGATAGAAATTTACTGCAGGGAACCAGACACTACAAACACCTGGCAAAAAAATATTGCTACGTGTTTCCCTGCCAGGGCAATCATCTCTCTCTTTCATGGAACCATAGAATCATCATAGCTGGAAAGGACTTCCAGCATCATCGGGTCCAGCCCTCATCCCTACAGCTCGCTAACCCTCAAACCATGGCCTCAAGTGCTCTATCTACTAGGTTTTTTACATGCCTCCAGGGATGGTGACCACTTCCCAAGCAACCTGTTCCAGTGCCCGGCCACTCTCTCAGAAAATAACTTCTTCCAAGATCCAACCTGAACCTCCCCTGACACAACTTAAGGACATTTCCTCTCATCCTAGCATTAGTAATTTGGTAGAAGAGACCAGCAGCTGCCTTACTACAGCCTCCCCTTTAGGCATTTGTAAGAGCTCCAAAGTCTCCTTTCAGCCTCCTCTTCTCCAGACTAAACGTAAAGGATTTAATGACAAGGCTCTAGGAGTGGAAGCTCTGGTTTATTTTTCAAGATACAGAAGTCTTAGGCCAGACTCTGGGCTTAATGCTAGACAAAAAGGGATCTATTCAAACCATAACAAAACACCAGTCCCTGAAAATGAAAGTTCATCTTGTTTTTCAACAATAGGAAGTGGCCGATCGAGATTTCTTTCTTTGGGGGTGCAGGGGAAAGAAGGGAAGATGATTAAAAAAATGTTAAGTTCTGACTCACAGGTGCCTGTTTTGACAGCTGCCATTAAAAACCTAAAATCAAAAAACTAAATATATATATATCTATCTATAAATCATGGATCAGTGGGGATTTCCATGACACAGGATTTCACTAGTCCCTCAACTGCAGTAGTCTGACGCCAGATGTCATGCATCGCCAGAGCGCATTCCCTGAGCACACTGCCCTGCAAATCAGTAAATGCCAGAGTTCGTGTTCATTTTAATAAGGAATTTAGCTCTGCATGGCTGTTGAAGTAGAGTAATGCGGCCCATCGTTCCAGGATGGGTCGCTGTAGTTTTAGGGGAATTGAGAACTATGACGATTTCCAAACAGGAGGTGCACTCACCAGTACCTTTCACAGCAGAGAACCATCTGTCCAAACATCAGTCTGGAAGGTTGCAAGGGTTTTATTCTTGTATGTTATCACTGGGTGATTAGCACTACCATTGATATCTGCGTTTGCTCTCCTGCCTGCCCACAAGCTAGTTTTTCCACAGGTAGACCACATCTCTTGCCTGGTGTCAGTGTCTGGTACCAAAGGGATGCCTGTTCTTAGCTGCTTGAATTCCTTAGACTGGGGGGGAAAGGTCTCAGGATGGAAGTGTGGCACACTGTACTTGGCTTCGCCTCCCCTCGTTTCTCCAAATTAACCCCCACGAGCTGAACGCAGGATGCACAAGAGAATGACAGTTACAAAGCCATATTTGACACTGCTCATTCACCAAATCACTTAGGACCCACGTAGTGACATTTCCATGTGGACATGGAACAGTAGTGGTGCTCCAACAGCCATTCTGCTGGATGAAATATAGGGCTGCAGGTAGGTATCTCCAAACCTGGGTCTGTAGGGTGTGGATGTGCACTGCAGACTGCACACAGCTCCAGGAAAGCCCGATGGTAGAGAAAGCTGTTGGCTAATGATGTTGTAGGAAGTTGCACAGAACAATCTGGGGATCTAGCTCTGGTGGCTAAAGTGCTCTTTTCACAAATGATGCAGCTGAGCCCAAATTTGTTCAGTTGTGTCAAACTTTGCAAGTTCTATACAAAACCTTTGTAGCAAGGAATGCTAAAACTACGGTTTATTTCCAGGTCATCTAGAAATTCTCCTACTAGCTACAGGAGGATTGAGGCAGTGGCCGATTCTTTTGAGGAAACAACAAATTTAAGCTTTCAAGAATTCCTGAATCTTGTAGAAGAACCATAGGAGTAAATCAGAAGCAGCAGAAGGAAGTAAGTAAGTTCAACAGGCATCGAATCTGCTGTTCAGCTGCTTGCTCAGGTCAATTAAGTGTCTGCTCAACGATAAAGATGATGAGGTCTTCTTGACTATGGGGAAAGAGAAGGCAAAACAGGAACTTGCACCATTCCCAGAGTGAGAAACTGTGGTAGACCTTTACACAAAGTGCTGTCTGGCTTCTTCCGAACGACAGCAAATGGTGCTGGTGTGTGAGAGCACTGGTAACTTCCAGGTGTTCTGGGCACATACAGGAGAACAGAACTGAAACGAGACCTGGCAAAGTCCGAACTCACCTGTGATTAAGTCTTCCAGTGTCACTAACGAAAAGGTCAGCACTACGGCCTGTGCTGCCTAAAACGATGGAAGCTTTTTGACAGAGAATCTGGGGTTTACCTACGGCAGGCCAATGCTTGGTTAAATGACTGGGAAATGTTATGTGTTCTAGAAAAGCAAGGTAAAAAGGATGTTTGAATTTCAAAGTACCCCTCACCTGGAGTAGAAAGCTTATAAACCTAAGAAATGCTTAATGTTACAATTATTATTCCCATTTTAAGGAGAAAATTCCTGATTTCAATTTATGAAACCAAGAGGGATCTTTGCAAAACAATCCTGTGCAATTTCTCCTTCTCAAAAGAATTTAGATCGCACTTTTCCGAAGGATTAACATAGAACTCTGCATTTCAAATGCTAACATCTTACATCTCATAAACATTAGACTACAAAAGGCACTCTCAAAACTTCTGTTTTTGTATTTCAACTGCCTTCTCTTAACAATAGTGCCTGTAAGGATTAAGTGCTATCAACTCAGCTTATATATACAGACAGTTTGGACTAGGATCTATCCACCCAACCCCTATGGCTGCTTCTGAAAAAAGCAGTGATTAGTAATTACCATAAAAATCCAGAAAAATATTCCAGTTATTTAGAACAGTTGGATCTTTTGTCTTTTCCCCACTTAAAGATCAACAATGCCTGTATTGACTGCAGTGTTGAAGTTGATGAAAGGGGAACATTTTAAACAATAACCCTTAAAGTGTCGCTCCATTCCATTCACAAATGAGGAGACAAATTAAATCCCCATGCTCGGATCACTGCTGCACACAGACATGTAAGGGAAAACCAACTGCAGTTACTGAAATGACTACTGTTTAGAGTCACAATACTGTAACACTATGGAACCATTTCAATTTCATTGTGTGAAGACTCAAAGCCCACTAAGGGATTTTTGATACTGAAATAGTCCTACAAACAAGCAGAAAACTCTTCCAGCTCCATTAATCTTAATAAAGTTAAGAAAATGGGCAAGTGTTATAAAATGTGGAATTGCAAAAGACTATTAGATATGCCAGACAGATAGGAAGGAAGCTGAAAGAACTCCCCAGTGACTCAGCCCTGTTTCTGGTGACATTTCAGAGTACTGCTGCTGGTACTCAAGAACAGGAGAGGTTTGTTTGGGGCTGAACTCTATGGGCTGGAGAGGACTGACACTCTCTGTTACAATGCAGAGCAGGTTGTTCACAAATTCACTCAGTTTAGTCCAAATTTCCCACCTATATTTGAATTGGAAAAGCTCACACACTAGTAGGTTCTATGGGATTCAGTGATGCTGTCCTGCACCATTCAAGCCACAAAGCCATCTACAGCTGCTCCACCACCGAGAGGCCCCTTGCCACTGCTCTCACTTGTGCAGTTCAGTCCCAAAGGGCAAACTCTAGGGTTCTGTACGAAAAGACTCGACTCTTGCATTTTCGAAAAGACTGGAACAATAAACAAGTTCCCAGGACAGAAACTTCTGGATGTTTGACTCAACAGAGGGTGCATTGTTCAGGAGCTCAGCCCTTCCATTGCTGGGCTGGAACACCAGTGGGACTGCAGGCTCACATACAGCAGGAAGATGGCAAGTGAAGGGCAGGGAAGCAGTCTGAGGAGCATGTGCTGGTACACACTGACCTCCAGTGGAACACACGGCACTCTGGGCAGGCATCCACCCCCAGTTCCAAAGGAGCCAGTTGGAGCCAGGATTACTTGACATAGCTTTACTGCGGGCAAGTTCCTGTGGGGCAAAGACTGTTAGTGATGGCACCAAAACCAGAGGACCAAACCTCCACTTCTCAATCTTCCCAAACACTGAGGAATTGTGTGTTAACTCTGTTTCTCAACTTTTCCTGTTGTGGAAGTTTTCTGGGACTTCCAAGCTTTAATTATTATGTATTAACCCCTGCAGATGATTAGAGTACAGCCAAGTGTGCAGGATGGCACGGTTCTAGCAGCACTCTTTGGGCAAAGACATGCTATCACCTACACACCAGAAACCTGTTCAACCAGAAGGAGCAAGTACAATCAGAAACAAATACTTGGAAGTTACCATCGGCATGGCTGGGCACTCCCATTCCTCAGGTGAGCTGCAGGAACAGACCCAGTGTGAACTGCTGTAGATTGCAACACAAACCCAAACACACCAACCCATGTTGCTACCGAAAGTGGCTTCCAGCAGATTCACAACGGATTAGGGCTGCAGCTCTGGCAGGCTTTAAAAAAAGAAAGCAACAGCCCATGACCCCTTCTTAGCTTCGTCTGCTTTTTAACCAGCCAGCTCCAGAATTGCGATGCACGGATTGTAACAGGTCACACAAGGTTCCTCTTCAGCATAAAGGTTGTTGACTGCTCAAACTGCCTCTCTGGCTGTTTACAGAAGTTGCTGTCCCTGGCATAGAGGCTGCAGGGATGGCGATTGCCACATGTTGACCAACAAGAGTCTGGGAGGTTTCAGAAACCACCAAAGCTACTTACTTCACTTTGATCTAAACAGAAACAAATCCCTATTTCCCTGGAGCTCTGAACAAGTTCCCAGCCTGACCTACCCACATGAACAGAACACTGATGCTGCTCCAGTTCCTATTCAATTATCAGATCATTTCCCTTCTGTTGCCACAGCAAAAACGTGTGATGCATAAACATATGGCCAAACCATACCGGCAGCTACCTGCCATGGTCTCAAAGGACAGCATGATGCCAAACAACATGGTTTTACTTTAGAAGTCTTGCTCTCACAAGCCCTGGAATTCTTGTAGGGCTATGGAACACACTACCAGTGAGAGTTTAAGATTTCAAGCCGCACACGTAGAATACAGTGAGGCTGACTGGAAATAAACCCATGCACCGTAAAATAAATACCCACAGTACTTTACATTTAATCCCACCAGGTGGGATTAGAGTTCCGATTAGAGTTCTGTCTGCAAACATCCCAGTGTGTCCAGAAGATAAATGATTTTAAGGCCACTACACAAACAGTGATTAATAGCTGACTGCTCAGCAGACACACACAAACACACACGAGACACAGCCCAGTGTAAAGCTTACAGGCAGAAACCTAAGACATACCCACAATAAACAAGGTTGAGCACAGCCCTATTAACACCTGCTGCCATCCCTGGTTCACCTTTTCTCCTTTATCAAGTTTGTTCTCTGTATTTATTGCTGTGGTCTTGTAAGAGAGAGAATTAAAATAACTTTATGAGCTTTCTGTTCTTTAGATTCTGGAAAGGAAACAGATTTGTTTGGTTTTTGTAGAAAATGAGGCAACGCCCAATGCACAAGAAGTTCTTTTGACTCCCTATCATAGAATCATTAGGGATTGGAAGGGACCACCCAGTCGAATCCCCCTGCCACAGCAGGATCACCAAGTCGCACAGGCACAGGCGGGGCTGGAACG
>VZRI01011209.1:298607-352338 GCA_013397515.1 Upupa epops | reverse complement strand
CTGACTGGTCTGCAGTTATCTGTATCCTCCTTGTCTTTGTTGAAGATTGGAGTGACATTTACTAACTTCCAGTCCCTAGGCACCTCTTCTGCTCCCCATGACTTAGAAAAGATGGTGGAGAGTGCTCTAGCAATGACCTTCACCATCTCTCTTAGCACTCACTCTCTTAGCAACTCCACCACCTCGCCTTGCTTTCCTGAAAAGGATGTGAATGCAACACTGCTTCCTGTTTGAAAAGCATTGCCTGTTGAGGAGGGTGAGGATCACAGTAGACCGGTTTGGAAGGGACCTCGAGGATATTAATTTCAAACCTCCATGCTAAAGAAATGCAGTTTCAATGAGCTGGCCTGGCACGCTGTCACTGTGAGCCTTACAACTGTCTAAAGCTGAGGATCCACCACTTCCCTGGGAAGACCATTCCAGCTTCTAATTGCTCTCACAGTGAAAAATTTCCCTCTGAAGTCCAATCTGAATCTCCCCAGGAGCAAGCATCACCCCTTGTCTTCTCCATGTGACTCCTTGTGAAAAGGGAGTCTCCATCTCCTTAGCAGCCACCCTTTGTGTACTGGAACATGGTAATGGGGTCCCCCTCTCAGTCTTCTCAGGGCTGAACAAACCCAGCTCCCTCAGTCTTCCTTCACATGGCAGGTCTTCCAATCTTTTGATTATCCTTGTGACGCTTCTCTGGATTCCTACAGCTCCGTCATTGCTGAGCTGTGCCTCATCTGAGGGCACTTACCAACATGAGAGAGAATCCTGCAGGCAGGCTCTGCCTTGGAAGGATTGTCTAAATCTTGCTTTGTGCAGGCAGGAAAGGAGGTTAAAAAGCATCACTCCCAGAGGTCCTCTTAATTAATATTCCCTGAATAATGGCTTTGTTGGCAGCTGATGGAATACAACTCGTTCAGCAGCAGCTGCTCTCAACCTCCTTTGCAGAATGAACTCATTTAGGCTGGTGTTGAGCTGATGAAGCTTGGAATAAGAAGCTTGGCATTTATTAATAATGAAGAACAGTCAGATTTGTTTATAGACAGCTACGTCAGGTACCCAGGACCTGCATACTGACTGAAAAATTTACAAAGGGAGGTAAAAAGGGAAGCATCCTACAGGTATACAGGAATAAAGGGGCTGTTGCAGCTGTTCTGAGGCTTTGGAAAATGAATGGTTGTGTTTTAAGCCAGGAGTTAGGAAATATCAGAGGAGCTCCCTTAGCACGCTGCAGATGACACATGATGGTGCCCTTCTAGGCATGTTTGAACAAGCTGGTCCTTGCTGGTGTTGGCACCCTAGTGGGACATGGAAGGCAATTTGGCTGTCAGCTTGTCAGCTGCTGTCCTTGTTCAGTAGCAAGGATGCCTTAGGGATGTCAGACTTTGCTGCATGAAGAAAGCAAAAGCCTCAGGTGACATAGCTGGGCAGCCAAACTGGGGTCTCAGCGGTTTGGTTGTTAAGTGCAAGGGGTCAGTGCTGTGTCATCCACTTCTCAGGGCCAATATTTGCCTGTGCAATCAATGCTTTTGGTGGCAATTCTCTGTTTTAAGCGTTTAAAGGAAGAAGCGCTCACAGGGGTGAAGTGGAAGGGTTGCCTGGTGACTCGGCTGATCTCAGGTGGTTCAGACAAAACTTGTGGATGCCAGCAGATTGAATAAGGCTTGTGCAGTGGATGTTGGGAAGATTTTCTTCCCCAAAAGTCTTATCAAACATTGGAATAGGCTGCCTGGGGTGATGGTGGAGTCCCCATCCCTGGAAGGATTTAATGACGTGTGGACCTGGTACTTAGGAACATGGTTTGGGGCAACCTGGCAGTGCTGAGTTGAAGGTTGGACTTGATGACCTTCAAGGCCTCTTCTAACCAAAGGGATTCTGTGATTCTGTGGTGTGGTGCTAGGCAGGACTCTGTGAAATCCTGGGATCTGGTTATACTTCAAACCTTTGCCAGTTAGATTACACATTGCTGTGTGATTAGGAGGGGTTTAGACATCTGGCTGGGTCAACCTCCATGTCAGAGGTAGCTCATTCAGCGAGAGCATGGCAATTTCTCAGGTAACCTGGAACTCCCTAAAGCATTGGTTTGATTTTTTGAGCTCTGCCCACCCTAATTTTCGTTAGAAGATGAAATTCCACGGGGTGAAACACTAGTGAAAGCTATCTAGTTTTCCTCAGGATGGCAGACAGACTTCAGCTTGCTGCCTGGTGAACAACAGCAATGAGATTATGCTGAGCAGGAACAAAAGTATGGATTAGGTGAAATAGAAAATCCAGTCTTGCTTTCATTGCTGCTTTTCTCTTCTCTTTCCTTGGCAACATCTCCTTATACAGGAATGGGTCAAGTCATGAAGTTCTTAAAAATGTCTCAGTAGAATTTGCAAGAAACCCTGGACTTTAAGGGCAGGGACTGAAGTGAAACTCAGCAGGAAGACTGGTAACACAAGCTTCTCATGCCCCTTGGAACACTTTCTTGTTTGAAGGTTGAGAAGAAAAAAAAAAAGCCAGGTCAGAGCGATGCTCTTTGCATGCTGGCTTTGTGAAATGGAACCATGTTGCTCCCTTGGGGCTGCGGTGACAGCACCAACTTCATTTTATTCAAGACCACTAATGCCTCTTGCACCACCCAAAAGAACCATTCCAGGGCCAAATAGATTATGCTTAAGGGACCTTGCAGACACCAGCTCATCTGAAACATCATCCTCTTACAAAAAACAAAGCCATCCATCACTGTGATGTGACATTTGTTAGCTTTGGGTTGAGGGTTCTCTTCTTCCTGGTGGAAAAATTCAATTGTTTCAGGGTCATGGTTTGAGATTTATCCCCAAAGTCTGTATGGACTTGAAACGACTGAATTGCTTTAGCTGGGAAAGGAACAAGAGTTGGAGACAATGATATGGGGCAGGTCCTTTCTCATCTAGGTCAGCACTTAGTGCTTATGTTGTGATAGTGTAATAAAACAGTCAGAGAGAGAGGAGGAGGAAAAAAATACTTCGGCGTTAAAATGTGTAGCTGGAAAAAGTCAGCTCCTCAATCTTTTTGAAAAATGGGGACTTTTTTCTTTTATTATGCAGTGGGATCATTGCAACAGAAGTAACAGAGCTACTTCAATTTCTTTCTCACCACCAGTTCCAAGTGGTCTGGAGATCCTTCTAGCAGAAGAGGACCTCTCCCTACTGGTGTGCTTTAGAGGAGGGAAGGCTGACAGCCACCTCTCTCCTTCCAGGAGTCCATCTCTTGCTGCTGTTACCTTACTTCTGTATGAGCCTGAATCCAAGAAAAACCTGGGCTCACAAAGTGCATGGGGCTGCTAGAATTTTTCAGTTCTTGGTCCTGAGTAGGGAAAAAAGTAAAAGGAAAAATCTAGGATTAATTTTTTAGTAACTCAGTTAAGCAAACTGTGGTGCTGGAGAGACCCAAGAGCAGGCAGGCTGGGATACCTCCCATAGAGGTTCAAGTGGTAATCAAAGGCACAGATGGTGTCCTCTGCGTCAGACATGCTACTGTTCTCCTGGGCAGCTTCAGGAGGTGACCTTTCCCCTGGCTGTCACATCAATGCCATCAAATTCTGCTAGGCCTGGGGGCTTTCCAGAATAAACCCAACTCAGAATTCTGACTTCCAACTTGAAAGTTCACTTAACCAGACCCACCACTTACCTCAGCTGAAGAAAGTAACCAGCACCAGCAGCAAAGATGCAGACGTAGAGCACAGTACTAATAATAGATCTGTTGAAGTGACTGCCTCCCACACTTGTTTTCTTCTCTGCTTTACCTTGTGGTGATGCACAGCAACAGCCTCCAGCCTGATTCAGCTACTGGCAATCTTGATTCAGCTTCAGGAAAAATAAGCTCATTTTGTACAGAAAAGGGAAGGAAGATCAATGAAGATGCAAATGATCTTCATCCGACCTGCTCTCTAAGGTCATCCCAGACTTTGCTGGGTGGACAGAAGATGGAATAGAAATCTCATAGCCTGGGTGTGTGTCCTTGGCTGTCTTTAGGGGATCACCCATCATTCTTAGTCTCTTGTGAATAAAATGCTTCCTTTTCCCTGTCCAAGACTTCTGTGTCTTCACACCAGCATGGGTTCAAGGCTAGACACTGCAAGATACTGCAGTGAAACAAACTCTAGGAGTAGAGGAACCCATCTTACTCTCATTAGAACTTTGAATGAATTTAGTCCCTTCTGCCTCTCTCTTACTAGCTCTCAGCCCTATAGCTCAGAGGAATCACTCCAGCACAGCAGCCTCTGCCACCAGTTCGCTACACAGCAGGACCCCAGGGAAAGAAGTACATTTACATGATTAAAAATTACTCAGCTTTGGTCTCTGCAAACCCTTTCCTGGCTGCTAGTGGCTCAGCCTGTCACCTATTTGGGATACATCCCCACACTGCAGTGCAGGGCTAGAAGAGAGAGAGTAGTCCAGGCACCCAGCGAGGTCCCTCCCTTGAGGCTGTGGGTGTTGGTGAGAGAAGAGCTGGATAAAATTGTTGTGCTCTGGCTGCTCTGGGATCTTCTAGAATTATGTTAGGACATTTCTCATCCTTCCCCGGTCTGTTTTGTCTCTTGCCTGGCCCCCAAGATGACAGCTTCTGATCTGAGCATTGATTGCCAGCACAGCAGTGCGCTGAAAAAACAGGCTTGAAAGCAATGGTGGACCTGTTTGTAGACATCATGACCTCCCTTTTATTCTGTTGACCTTTAATCCCTGCCACAGATGACCGGAGCCCACCCACCAACCTCTTCATTGACTCTGAGACCTCCACCAGCTTCCAGGTGCACTGGACCCCTCCTGACGGCCGCATCCAGCACTACAAAATCACCTACAACCCTGTTTCAGATGCTGGTGCTCAGCAAACAGTAAGTGTAGAGATCCTTTGTAGGTGGTAGACACTGGACCAAAGGAACTTGGAGGCAATTTCATGCCCAGCAAATGTCAAGGTTTTCTCCAGAGATAGCTGGTTCACAGGGCTACAAAACCAAATGTCTTCCCCTGACCTGACGTACCACCTCAAAAAGAGGCTTCTTTGTGATGAAGATATTTGTGTCCATCAAAGCTGCTAATAAAGCAGTTTTCTCCCCTCTCTGAACTGAGTTGTGGAATTCAGAGACAGAAGGCTTGAGGATAAATCTATTGTCTCTCTGACAGTTAGCTGATGTTAACATGTTAAACCCCACATTTTCCAGTCAACCCCTGACTGGTTTCCATGTTATAAGGTATTTCTGACCCATGTGTCTGGGGAATACTGGGGTGTGTAATACAGCTCTTTCCCTGGATCAACCAGTCTAATGCATAGTCAGACTCCTTCAGCTTGCTCTCAAGCTAAGCAGAGATGGTGCCCTGAGCCCCACTGTCCCAGGACTTGCTACTAGACCCCCTCCACTTAACTCTGGGATATGAGTTAGAGATATAATAGGAAGCCTTCTCAAACGTTGGGCTCTTTCCCACCCCTCTGTAGGTCATGGCGCCTGGCAAAAGCAGCAGTGTGACCCTGCAGTCACTGCTGCCTGATCGAGCCTACAAAGTGATCATTTCTGCCATCCACTACACGGGAGAGAGCGAGAGCACATCTGTCACTGGCCGAACTGGTAAGTGCATCAGTGCATGTTCTTCAGCACCTTCCATCCTAAGGCTTGAGGCAATCTCTGTTGGGACACTGCTCTGTGGCAGGGCAGACAACTAGCCTTGAAAAGGGAACATTCTGTCTCCAATTGCACATTCGTGTTTATTATTTGCAATTCTAGGATGACTGGGAAGGGTCTCGAGCCAGGCATTGCCATCCCGAATCACAGAGCTCACGTGTGCACTGCTTTCTCTTTCAGCTCCTGTGCTGTCTAAATTCCCTTCGATCCGAGGATTCGTTCCATCTAAACCAGAGGGTAAATCACCTCCTAACAAGTCTTGCATTGGCTGGTTTATTTTTCAGGAACAAATTGAACGTTGTGGGCTCTGCAGGGCAGGCAGGAGCGGGTACATTGCTGTTTGACGGATGCCTCTGGGGACTCTCCAAGGACAGGCACAAACCACGTAACTTCTGGGAAATCAGACTCATTTAGTGAAGATACTTGAGAGCATTTTTAAAGTGTTTTCTGCACAACTTGACCGAAATGGAGCAAAGGGATTGATGCCATGTTTTAAATTAAAGCTCCCCGCAAAGCCCTTTATTAAATTTAATGAGCGTATGTTCATCATACAAAGCAAACGAAGAAACGGATTAGTGACAAATGTTGAATTAAGCGGGTCCTAAAAAGTTATTAAGAAGCAAATATTAGAACAGAGAGATTGCAGCAGCAGCGCCTTTTCCTGTCAATTTGAAACAATTCCAACCCAACCTGTGGTTTCCAAGTGTATCGAGGGGAGCCATAAAGGACGAATGAAGCAGATGAGATGAGAGCATTGTAGTTTGTACCTGATAAAGAAAGGATCAGAAGGCTTTCTAGAGGCTTAATGAGGAAGTCTGTTGGTGTTGAGACCACAGTGGAAAAGTCCTGAGAACTGGCAAGTAGAAAACAATCCTCCCCTAAGGTGGATGAGTCACCTTGTAGAATCTAATCTAGTTGTTTGGCTGTGGTGGATGGAGAGACAGGAGGGGAACTATTGAATTCTATCTGGTTTATAACCTGGGTTTTTGTAAGAAGTGAAGACAACACGTTAACAGTGCTGGGGAAACTGTTTGACAGGGAACAAAAGGTTCACATATGAGTTTCTAATTATTGAGAGAAATGGTCTGACATTTCAGGGTGAATGTTTATTGTGTAGTGAACAACTGCATTTGGCTGGGATTTGGGGGAGCAAAAAATAAAGGAACAAAGAGAACAAAGTGACAGCAAGCTGAAAAGTCTGAGCAAAATCTTCAAAGCAGAAGTGCAAAATGCCAGTGTCATGGATCCCTCCCTCTGCCTCTGATATGCCAGATCAAAGAGCTGTGAGCAATCCAAGGGCCTCTAGCCTAGGAGGAGGTGAGGACTGGCAGGGGTGTAGGCACAAGGGGGTCTGGGCAAGGGTCAAGAGTTGCTCCTTGCCTCCCAAGCGAGAAAGTCAGATACCAGGGAGATGGGAAATTTGTAGCTGCTGATATGACTTTGTGTGGGAATTTCTTTTTTTAACTCATCATGCTCTAAGTCCATGCAATCCTTCAGCTTTGGAAAGCTGGTTGGTTTTGGAAGGGGAAAGGAAAAATCAGCGTACAGCTTGTAGATGTAATTTAGATCATCCTGGGTACAGGACACTGCTCTGCAACCAGGGGCTGGCCAAGCTCAAAGAGAGAGTTTTGAGACTCGGGTTTCAGTAACTACTTTCTTGAGTGATTTCTGTAGATCCCTTCAATAGTTTTATATCAAGTTCTACAGGAATTATAACAATAGGATGAAGGGTCATGGTTTGAAGCTGGAGAAGAGTAGATTGAGACTGGTCATGAGGGAAGAGTTCTTGAATCTGAGGGTGGGGAATCCCTGGAACAGGCTGCCCAGAGAGGTGGTGGAGGCCTCATCCCTGGAGCCGGTCAAGGTCAGGCTGGATGGGGCTCTGAGCAATCTGTTCTGGTTAGAGATGGCCCTGCTTGTTGTAGGGGGGTTGGACTAGATGCCCTTTGGAGGTCCCTTCCAACTCAGTACATTCTATGATTCTATGAATGCATAAAACTGCATCGGGTTGAATAATGGGGATCATGGCAACTTTTAAGTCTTTGTGTAAGTCAGCTTGTAAGTCTGACCTCAGCAGTGTGTTGACCACCAAAAATATAGGATTGGGTGCTCTTTCTTTGATGTCTGCCTTGATCATGAAAAATGACACTGAAATTCCTGTAGACCTAGGAAACTAAGGAAGGGTTAGTCATGTCCTCCTTTAAATTTCATACACATTTTACAGAAGTTAGGCATGGAAAATTGGGAGCCCTGCTTTTCTGATGAGGGATGAGATGGCATTGAAGCAAGAATAGCAATAGCAAGACTGTAATGAAGCCTTGATATAATGATCAGCTAGATTCTATTATACTGATGACCTAGAAAACCATTTATGAAATATCCCATCTTGTCAAGCGTCCTTGATTTTTCAGGGACACTTCTTATATTGCATCAAGCATTCCCTTTGCCCCAGCTCCATCTAACATCCATGGCTTGGGATTTACGTGGAAATGGATAATTGAAAAATTCCCCTTACCTGAGCTCGTAACCACAGTACCTCATGTTTCAGTTTCACCTCCAAATCTTTTCTCCCCTGATTTTCCTTGTTGTCCTGTGGCACCTTACAGGATTCATCAAGGGGATTTCCAAAAAGCAAACCACACATCTTTGCCAAAATGTGTCTCTTTGAAGAGTTCAGAAGCCAAACCCTCAGGTTGGGTTAATTTTTGCTGTGTATTTCGAGACTCTGGTACATTTGGAACCATTGATACCTTGGTTTTACACCACCATTCAGCCACATTAGCAGGAAAAACACTGTTTAAATAAAATACATTCTTGGTTTGATGTCTGCTTTTAAAGAGAAACTCACAGGGCATGATGCTCCCTTGTATTTCATGTTATAAGGTTAGTCAAAAGACAGTGATTATGAAGGTGTTCGATGATGAAAGATTATTTTCATTTTTGTGATGGACAACCTTCATGTCTGCATCCAGATAAATTCTCTCTCCCTTCACACATACATGAACACAGCTAAAGGCCAGGCTCTGCTTTAAGCTGCAGAATATTCCAAGTTTCGCTGTGTTTTTCCATTGCTCTACCTACAGGATCTGTTTTTACTTTGCTTTCAGAATCTCCTACTGTTTTTTGTTTTCCCTAACTGTTTTTCTCTTTTATTTTCTTCTCCCAGCCTGCCCCACCATCAGCTCCACCAAGGGCTCCATACGAGGTACTGTAGTCTCAAGCCCCAGTGGTGCTGGGCTGTGACTGTAAAAACACTCCTGGTTTGGTTTTTGAAGGAAAAGGAAGATGTCTGAGGACCAGAGCAGGAAAATATCCTTTATCCTGAAGCCAGTACATGGCAGAATCATGATACAATGATAATACATTTCAATATGTTTGAAACAGTAATCCAAGTTCAGCCTTTACACTACAATATTTCCTGCGTGTTTGAAAGGCAGTTCCAGTGCCAGAAGCCCCGTATCAGAGAAAAATGGCTCTCAAGTAGGTAATTTCTTTTGGCAAACCCCCTAGTACTGTTGGAAAACGAAATTAAAAGAAAAAACAACCAACATCCTTGGACCAACCCCCGGGTGAAATAAAAGCTCAAGGCAAGAAACAGAGGAAGATTGTAAGTGGTGAAGGAGTGAGGGAATCCAGACCTAAAGCACCACAAACGAATGAAGTTGTAGCCTTTCCGTTTGCTGAGGAATGAGCTATCTCCTTTGCCCCAGCCTGCTGCAAGCTCAGATAAATGAAAAAATAAATCCCAATTGTAAGATCTTGTCTTACAGAACAGAAAACTGAAATGAGGAAATGGCTCGGAGCTTTGATGATGAGCTGGGAGAGTGAGATGAAGCTGCACGAGCCAGGGAGGAGATGTCAGAGATGTCAGGGGAGAATCTCTGTAGAGCACAGAAGGCAGGTCACTCCTGGGCATCACGTGAAAATAGAAACAAATGGAAATGCTCATGTTTTAAAGGTCTGTCTTAATTTTTCTGACTCTTACATGTAAGGCATTTCAGAGCAGAAAGAATTCTCCCTCTCTGCTAGCAATGACTGGGCTGATTCCATGTCTTTTGAAGATAATATTTTTCAGCCAGCTGAAAAGGAGAAATAGTTGGAGTCCCTCCTTTCTCATTTATTTCTCATTCTGAAGGTTCAGAAATGTAAGTGCAAAAGTCTTAATCTTCAGTTTTTTCAAGGAGGAGGAGATCACAGCTTGTGAGCACAGAGTGCACAAACTGTTTTCCTTGGTTGTCCCTTGTGGAGTAACCTCTGGGTTTCCAGGGAGTCTGCACAGCCTTGCTGCTGTCGTGTTGTTCTGCCGTTGTCTCCCATTGCTTTCTTCATGCGAGCCAAAGGCTAGTTCTACCTGCTCCTCAATCACACTTCTGCACTCTTTTCTGATCACATTTTTCCCCTGTTTTCTTTTTTCCAGGATTTGATATGATGGAAGCTTTTGGCTTGGTAGAGAAGGAATACTCGTCCATTAAAGGAGTATCCATGGAGCCATTCATATTCAGCGGTTCCCGTTCCTTCACCCTGTTCAGAGACACCCAACTCACCCTGAGGACCAGGTGGGAGTGGAATCACTAGTGATGTCACCTTCAGTACTAATCTCATGCACTCATGAGCAGCAAAGGGAGGTCATTGGTTTGTGGCTGAATGATGCATCCCCACTGGCAACTTCAAAATCACATGATAGGATAAGCTAAACCAAGCCATACGTAGAATGAGAAGAACAATGTCAGAGTATTTTTCCTTAATATATTAAAAAATTACACTCTGACTTGCCTCCAGATGAGTTGGAACATGTAACCCAGCAGTGAAGAGGACTATTCATTATGCTTTTTCAGTGAGGTTTTCTTCCCTGTTTACAAAACCACTTTTCCCAGCAGGAATGGTTGCTGTAATGGGCATCAGGACCATGATGTGTGTGGATACTGCACTATTTTTAGACATTCTGGCCACAGCTACCTGCACTTGGGTGATAGCAGTTTGAGATCGTGTTTTCATCTTCACTCCCTTCTCCCAGCAGCATCTCTGGTTTTGAGGCAGAACTTTGTTTTAGAACATATTTGTCTCATAGCTGCTCTCTGCAGCTTGGTCCTTATCGATGGGAGGGAATAATCACTGACTCTTGCCTGTGACTTAACCAGTTTCCCTGTGTACGAGGCTACTCTGCAGGGTCTCGCGTAAGCCAGGCAGCTCCCACAACTTCATTCATCTTCTGCGACTCTAAATCAGCAATTATCTGACTCCTGACAGTCAGAGCTACTTTGTTTAAAGCCTAATTACTGCAGCACGGGCTTGGTTTAATCTTAAAGAAGCAAAAGCGTCTTAGAGTAAACAGAGTGGGGAGACTGAGATTGGAAAAATTATGGGCAAATCCTTTTGTTCAGCTTCTCCATATGCCTTCCCAAGGACATTACTCCTTCAGAAACAGGCAGAGAAATAAGAACCTGGCATTATTCATGAATCAGTCATGAAAAGATGCCTGATGAGCTGTGCATACGCCCATGCAAATGTGTCCTGTTTCTGATTACATATGTATTTCAGGCATAACCAATATGACCTTCCTCAATGTCTCACTCTTCTCTTGCTGCTGCTTGTGCCTGGTGTTTGGCAGCGGCTGCAGAGGGAGCTGGGTTGTGCCAGCAGTAGATGATGGGCATTGCTGCACAGCCATGAGTTCCAGAGCTGAGCCCAGATTTTGCAGCTGGGATGTGGGGACCTCGAGGGGGCTGTCTGTGGGCTCCGTGCTTAACCCTGAAGTGCATTTGCACTGATTTCTGCCAAAGCTTCAAGATTTTCTCTGTAACAGCTACAGGTCCTTCTTGAAGAGACCCGGGGGAGTGTTGTGGAGCCTGACACGTATGTCTTTGTCAGTCAATGCTGGGCTTTATGTTGGAAAGCATCAGGGCTGCACTTGCTGTGTCTTGGCATTACCCAAGGCAGTTCTGGCTGTGATGGACTGACACTGGCTGCTCCACCTGGGTAGCCCCCTCAGCATGAGGGGAAGGCCCTTGAGATCTTATCACTCAGCACAGGCTTCAACAACCTGAGACTGGTGTCAAAACAGGCCCCAGGCTTTCTGCTGACAGATTGAGTTCAGTTCCCTGGGGGCAAAGCTTTTCCAGCCACCTGCCTGAGAAACTCGATGGACAGAAACTCTCTGGGACTTGAAAACATCGTTCAGTGGGCATGGTGGCGTGGGGTTGATGGTTGGACTGCATGATCTTGAAGGTCTCCTCCAACCTTAATGATTCTGTGATTCTGTGGATGAGCCCTGTCCGTAGGACATTATCTACTGGCTCTTGCTCTTTAAACCACTGACATTTCTCAGTTTGTCTCGTTCCAGTGATGTCCACCTTTTTGCAGTCCCAGCTGAGCACACTATCAGCATCCTTCTGCGCCTTCTGCCTGAGACCCCCAAGGAGCCCTTTGCTGTGTGGCAAATAACAGACGAGGACTTCCAGCCCCTTCTTGGTGTTAACCTTGACCGTAAGATTTCTTGTTGAATACATTAAATTTTTGTGAGCAGCAGAGCTCATCCTAGAAGTCACCTGGAAAATTTTAATGGCTTTGTTATGCAGCAACAGTTTATTTGGGAAGCTTTGTCATTACTGCCAACCTTGCATTTTAAGTACCACCTAGTGCAACCAAGAGACACACTTCAATGTAATTTCTACTTTTAAAGTATCCCTTTTTCTTATACTCTTACACTCCTCTTTTATATACTCTTTACTACTGTTCAGGACTATTGTATTATAACACCTGAAGCTTTTCACCATGTTTAAACTTACTTATTTACAATTGTTCATATGTGGCTGAAATCAATCTCTCTTTTAATACAAAGCTGTTATTTGTCCTATTTTTTCCCTACAGCCAGTAAGAAAACCTTGACCTATTTCAATCACGACTACAAGGCTGATTTACAGGAAGTCTCCTTTGACCAGCAAGAAGTGAAGAAGATATTCTATGGGAGCTTTCATAAGGTCCTTATCAAGAGAGGGAGAAATGTGGCTCACGATCTCACTCCAGTCAGGGAGTTTTGTGCCATCACTGTGTATTGTTCACAGTAAGGAGTGATTATCCAGATGCTTTGCATCCAGATTGACTGGGAACTGGCAAACCGGTTTGATACGCTGGGGTTTGTCAAGGTTCATCCTGTGTTCAAATGTGGTTTCCCCTGCAGAAACTTCAAACTTGAGGGGTTCTTACGTCTAAATAACCAGGGAAAACTGAAAAAGCAACTGTTATTTTAGAGTTTAGGATTTTGGTTACTATTTAATGCTAGAAAGAAGGAAAAAAACCCTCTAGTTTTGCATGAAAACCACTTTATCCTTCATAACAGGCTTTGGGCCATTTATGATCTGGGATTAAAGGTATTTAACCCAAATGAGCAACAAGCCCTTTCTACTGGTATCTGTAGGCAGTTTTATTATTCAACTAGTTCTGAAACTGAATTATTTAATACTACAGCTCCAGAAATGCTTCTCCAAAGGAGAGGTGAGGGGAACATCAAGGGAAATGCAGATTAAACAGCAGACCTAGCACATACCACAATGTATTCCTGAGCCCCCTAGATGCATTTTCTTGTTAAAAATCCACCTCCAGTAAGAGCAGCAGTCTGGGCATTGGGCAAAGGCATTGCTGTCTTTACAATCCACCCTCATGTCATCGTGGAGGTCCAACCCACCTCTTTCCACCTGCTGCCCAGGTGCACGTGGCTGTGAGCCACTTCAAGATCAAACTCTATCTGGACTGTAAGAAAATTGGAGAGAAACCCATCAACACCATTGGCAGCATCTCCACTGCTGGCTTCATCATGCTGGGCAAAGTGACAAGGACCAGAGGACCCAGGAGTGGGTCTGCCCCGGTGAGTCCCCAGCAGGATGTGTGGCTGGAGAGCAGGGGGGGGCTTGAATCTGGAGTTGGCTGGGGTGGGCAGATGGCACCATCTCATATAAGTCTTGCTCTAAATGCTGATAAATGCTGCTGTGATGTACAGCCGTGTCCTGATCTCGATCATCTCCGATTTTAATGAGCTTTCCTAGTGTGGTGTTTCTTCCCCTTGCCTCCCATTTCTGTTTGAGGTCTGTGATGAGGGGCAGTATCAGAGTGAGCATGTCCCTGAGGTACCTTCAGCTGGCTTCATCATTTGGGGAAGATTCTGTGCTGAGATGCTGAAGCAGACAGCAGGGTTTGAAAATTGCTTTTGAAAAGGGATGTTTGGCCATCCGTCAGCCCCCACTGAGATATACTAGGAAATACCCATGACTGCAGGCAGCAGGACTGGATGTGTCTGTCTCCAGCATGTTTGGACTTGCCTGGTTGCAAATGATAGGAAAATATTCTTCATTATAGAGGATCTTTGTCAGTTGCTGCATGAAGAACCCCCAACACAAACACTTGGTGCCAGCTTGTGGGTCTGTCCCTACAGCATCATGCAGCACTGCAGAGATCCCCCTTCCAGGAGAAGAAAAGAATGAGAGAAGTGTGGAGTCCATACTTACTCCAAAACTAGGAGTCTTGAATATGTGCAGAACAAGGGGTGTTGACTTGATTGGTTGGACTTGATGATCATGGAGGTCTCTTCCAACCTGATTGGTTCTGTGATTCTATCTGCTTTAGAAAATCATTCATGATGTACAACATGAAGCTTTTATTTCTTGGCTCTGCTTTTGGATCTAGAAGTCTGGGGAAAAACAGTACATCGGCTGCTTTACAACTTCCCTTGTGTGAAAGCAGCTCAAAAAAACCAGTTGGTCCCATATGCCTCCCCATCTGCAAAGAGAGAAGCAGAGGAATGGGATATGTGGGGGAAATGCGGAGACTGAATTTCCTGTAAGAGATGGGGTCAGCTCTATAATGAACCAAGGCTGCTGGTATGCAAGGTGGTATTTCCTAAATACATTATGTGGTGATTTGATCACAACCCCATGGCTGACAAGACAGGGATCTTGCCATCCTTGTCCCTCCCAAATTCATCCTGCTAGCAGCTTAGCCAGGCAGATCTAGCCTGGTAATGAGTAGCTTCATGCCATTCCTACTCCCATTTCCTTTCAAGCCCAGTAAGGTTTTGCATCTTCAGTGGCTCTGCTGCCCTTAAGAAGACAGAGAATCTCATTACTGGTTATCATGGAAGCTATTTAATTTAAGATAACTTTAAATGCCTCTTGATCTGCAGGGCTCATCTCCATCTGTATGCTGCATGGCACACCACTGGGGCTGTGCAGCTCCTCTGTGTGAAACACAGGGAGTCAAGCAGAAAAGAAGATGAGAAATGGTGTCAAGGAAGAAAGGAAATATCTCTGCCTCATTATTTTGGTTGAGCTTTGAGTGGTCTCTGCTCAGCTATTAATCAGAACAGGAAGATGTGGCAGTTGTGAGGGGTGCACTGAGAGAGACAGGTTGGGAGGTCTGGTGGCAGCTGCCACCTTCACTCTTGCCTCCATTCCCTGAAGGGGAGCAAAGCTGAGTTTGCTTCACTTTTTGGTGATGCTGAAGCCCAGTGATGCAAGAACTTGATTGTTGCTACAGGATTGGGAATAAACTACAGGCTTGGGTTTTTCCGAGTGCTATGGAGCTGCTCATTGACTTAGCAAGACAGAGACCTGGGGGTTTGTAGGGCAGTCAATGGCCAGGAGTACATGGCCACTGTTCATGTTCTTTTTGGGGCACAATTGGAGTTGTGACCACATGGAAAAGTCCTGTCAAATCATCACTGGAGGTTATTTTTAGCACTTGAGGTCTGATGATGGATCTGTGTGCCAACACCACGTTCTTGACAAACTCTTCTGTTCCCACAGTTTCAGCTGCAGTCTTTGCAGATCACATGCAGCAGCACAGTGGCAGAGGAAGACAGATGCTGTGATCTCCCAGCACTGGTAAGACAAGAAGGATCTCTCTGCTAATTGACGTGAAGCTGGCAATGATGGAACAAGTCCATGGCACTGAAGTGACATTGCAAATGATTTTGATAGCCTCAAGAGCAAAAACATTGGCTTCCCTTCTCTTGGGAATAAAATCTGTGTGTTCCTTGGTGAAGTGAACAACGTCCACAGGATATGTCTCTCCTGTCATGACACCCTCTCTGACAGCAGCCCTGACAGTCCTATGCCTTTGCCACCTCAGCCCTGAGTTTCAACATCCATCCCTCTGCTCTTCCTTTCAAGTTTCCTTCTCACCACAGAAAGTTGCTCTGTGGGGTGTATAAATAATTAGCAAGGAGAAAATGATCTTCCAGTGTGTGTTATGCAAATTTCAGGCAGGGCTGGTTCATGGGGTTTTTTTGGTCTCAACTTGTTATTTGAGAGAAAAATCAAACACTCTGTTGCTCATGAAATTCTCTCAGAATAGAGAAAAATTCTGCTTTTCTCAACAGAACGACTGAATTTGGAAAGATTGGAAATGTTACCTGTGGTCTGTCTTGTTCTTCATGTGTAGTGGCTCATGTCACTTTGGCTTGTTTTCATTTCAGAGGGATGAGGAGACCTGTCCTTCCATAGCTCCTGCCTGCTCTTGTACTTCTGGACGTCCCGGCCTGCCAGGACCTCCAGGGCCTCCTGTAAGTTTACCCATCACGCAGTATCTTGCACACACTGGTGTTGCTTCAGGTTGTTTGAGCACACTGGGAGTGAGGATAATGCTTCTGGGACTCCACGAAGTTTTAGGATCACAGGATTGTTTTCATTGGAAAAGACCTTTAAGATGAGCCCATCTGTTCCCCCAGCACTGCCAGGTCCCCACTAACTGCTGTTCCTCACCCCGCATAGCCACAGCTTTGCAGCCTCTCCAGACGTGGGGATTCCACCACTGCCCTGGGCAGCCTGGGTCAGGCCTGGACAACTGTTGAGGGTTGTCCTAAACTCACCCTGGCACAACTTGAGGCCATTTTCTCTTGTCCTATTTCATGGAGCTTTGTTCTCCTTGTACCAAGACAAGGTGCCCTTCAGATTTCAGTTGCTGATGAGATGGGGAGATGGCAAGTTGGCAACACAACAGCTGCAGCTGGGAACAGGCTCAGCAGTTCCTGGTGCCACGTTAATCCTCTTAGGAGAGGAGGATAGGTCACCTTGGATGCCCCCAGGTATTTCATGGATTGGAGGCTCTGAACTCTTTGTAAATTGTCAAAAAGAAATCACAACAAACCATTCCATTCTGGTTTCTCTGTTAAGTGGGAGGCTTATAAGTGTCTGTGTGGGTGGGCAGCATAAAGAGAAAGGGGAGCCTTTCCAATCCTGTCTGTCTCCAAAATACTCTTTGCAGTGAAAGTGACCCGAAGGAAATAAGGGGGAAGTGATAACAGTCATTAGGTGTGTAATGTGCTCAGGAATAGAGGGCAAATGCAATACTATGCCCTATCCATTACAGGCACAGGAGACTCACCATGGGCTTAAATTGCAGGAGAAAATATTCCACTTAAACACTAGGAAGGAGTTATAAAAAAATGTTGCTTTTTGAAAATTTTTGGGAAAAAATATTTTCTTTGCACAGCCTGACAGTCTGTCCAGGGCCCCCCATTTCCACCACGCCAGGTACCCTCCTCCTGGAAAACAACCATCGAAAACCCATCAAACAGAAAGGTTCCAGGTCATCTCTTGCATTACTGTGGTTTAACTGTGATTTCAGTTCCTTTGCAAGGAGCAGTGCCTTGCTGCAGAGTAATTACGTGCTCGTTCTGATGGAAGTTTAATTACACAGCACACTCCACTATCACAGTTTGCTTCAATATCCTAAGTGCATAATTACCAGCTTGCATTGCCCCGTGGTTAAACACCTCCACAGTGCAACTCTTTAAAGAGCAGGACTCCACTGAGCATTAGAGAAAATGTGGTCTGGATACATAACCTCATCCTCACACCACTAAACCCTCGGTAATTTGCTGCAGTTACAAGAGCACTCATTGCTATTTTTAAAACTCCAGTTAGTGAGACTCTGTCCCACCATGTATTTGTCACCCTCTGTGTCTGGCCAGATCTTACTGGCTTCCTAAATGAGTTTCTGGGTGCTTCTGGAAGCAGCTTTCCCAAAGCTCCCTGCCTGTCCTTAATTCAAATCCATTGTTTATTTAGATTCCAAGGTAGAAACCTCCAGATTAAGATGCCAAAAGTTCACACGATGCTGGTTCATGTCAGAAAATTAGTTTCTTCTCTCCATCCAGCAGCTATGCAGATGCAGAACTAAGCCAGGTCTCTCCCAGTATGTGTCTGTAATAGTCCCAGTATGTATTGTAATAGTCCCAAAGGCTTGTATTTAAGAGCACCTCTTGTTTTTCCTCTCAAGTGAGTTCCTATGCTCAGATGTGATGTTGTCTCAGCATGAATTTGCTGGAGGAGGCAGAGGGAGGAGGTTGAACAGGTTGAAACTTCACCTGTCCCTGCTGGGGATGCAGGCACTGCACCCACTGCCTGCTGTAGAGGGGCTGAGCTGTTCTTTTTTTCTACCTTTTCCCACATTAGCTGGATGACTTGATTGTTCTTCTTCTCTTCACTTACTGTGAGTTCTCTGAGGCAGGAGGCATATTTCACTGTACACAGCAAAGGGCACCAACTCCTGTCCTGTCAGCTCCTGGTAACATGACAATAAAGATGATGAAATTCATAACAGCATCTTTGTGTCCTACTTGGCAGGGCAGCCCTGGAAGGAGAGGACCTCAAGGAGAGCAGGGAGAGCCAGGACCCAAAGTGAGTCCTAATGGCATCATGTGTGTCTTCATTTGCTTCAGGCTGTGCTGGATGCAGGAGCTCCTCGGGTTCTTCTGTGCAGCTGGATGTGCTCCTTCCTGGTCTGAGCTGGACTCCTTAGTATTGGGACTGTCTCACTGCACCTAGTAGACCCAAAAAGAGTCCTAAGGACTGATGCATTGAGGAGGATGGGATCACTTGTTAGTAATTAAATGCTCAGTTGGGCTTTGGAAATAGAGATGATGAGCCTGATTGCACTGACTTAATGCAGTGTATGTGGTCAGCAATGTTCTCTGGAAGCAGCCTTGCTGCAGAATGGTCAGTCTTTGTGCTGTGCTTGTTTTGGCTGTGCTGCCAAGAATTGGTGCTGCTCTGGAGCAGAACAAGACCCACACAAAGCCTGCAGTAGCAACTCCGAGATGAGCAGAATGGTTGGCTGGACTTGATTCCCCAAACCCTGGAGACTGGTGCAAGTGTTCACTGCTCCACTGACCAACACAGGGTAGAGCCAGACCAGCGCATTGTTCCCCTTCCTTGGGATGGCATCTGGAGAAGCAGCATGGTTACAGGGGAAAGATTTTGGGGAAGGAATGAGAATAGATGAAGATGTCAGACATGGGTTAAAGAACATTTCTCTTTGCTTGGGAAGGTCAACTGTACTTTACAAACCACCACCTACAGCTTTACTGTCTTCTCCCATGAAAGATGCACCAAAACCCTGGACTTTAAATAATAGAGTAATTGGATTGTATAGGGGTTAGAAGGCAAAGGCAGCTGATGGTACTAGAAACCCCTAACTGTCCTGATCTTGGATCGTGTAGACAGTTCACGCTGACCCAAGTCATGCCATATAGTCCAATGAGAAGAGCAGCTATTAATTGCTGTCTTTCTTTTGGTTTTGTGTCTTTGGCTTTAGGGTGAACCAGGACCACCTGGACAAGTAGGGCCAGAGGGTCCCAGTGGCCAACAAGGCTCTCCAGGTTCCCAAGGAATCACGATTCAGGGTCCTGTGGTATGTGTTCCCTTCCACTGCTTGTTTCTTTTTTTGTCTCCTGCTCTTTGCAGTTAGAACATGTCTCAGAAATGGGTGTCTCCATAAAAGCCCGAAACATGATCCGTGTATTTACATCATCCTTACTAACAGCTGGCCAGCTGTGTTAGAGAGAGATGACAACAATTTTCTTCTGGCAAAATGCTCCTTTTGTCCAGGCTCTTCCTAATGTGCTCTTAAAGAAAACAGCGCAGTGGAGCTTTCAGGCATTTTTCTCTGTAGTCATCACTGTTGCTTGGCAAGGAACAGAGGTGGAGGCTGCTGTGTGGGCTGCCAGGATCACCCCCCCTCCACACACACCCCATAGATGTAAAGTACCTGAAGCACTGCAGAGAGCAGGAGCAACCTGGGACGTGGATGCTGCTTGCAGGATGCTGTTTGCCCTAAGGGATGCTGCATCGAGCCTAACTCTGGGCTTCTCTTTAAATCTAAGGGACCACCAGGGATTAAAGGGGAGAAAGGAGATACTGGAAGTCCTGGCATGCAGGTAACGAGAGATGCGTTTCCTTCTAATTGTTTCAAAGATTTGCCCATTTTCCCCTATAACTACTCCAGGCAAGATTGAAGAGTCAGAGCTGTTACTGTCCTTTGTCTTTTGCCTTGGAGAGACACCACTTGCCCAAAGGGAATAGAGTCAGTTAATGCAAGAAACACCTACTGGTATGGAAGCTAAATACAGTGGAATTAAAGGTGGGATAATGGTGATTGCTCTAACAAATAACTCTGGTTCTTCCATCTTTTTCTTATGGCCTCTGTTATAAGTTTAATTAGGGCAGTGATGATCAGATAAACTTCACTCAGCAATTCTGATTTACAGGGCATTCCTGGTGTGCAGGGGGCTCCAGGCAAAGACGGTCTTCAAGGTGCAAAGGTAAAATACCTCACATCTCATTTTTCATGCACAGGTGCCTAAAACTGTGCTGTAAGCCTACCAGCACAAACCTGGAACAGCAGACTCTCCTAATGCACTCAGTGTGTCAGAGAATTGTCTTTTCACAAAGCCAGAGGGTTTGAGGACAAAACCAAGGGGGTCATCTCGGGTTTGGCTAAATCTGACCAGGTGCCACTCTTCTTGCCTGCTTGGCAGATGCATTTTTTACCCAATCCTACAAATCCCCTGTTAAAAGCAGCACATGGGAAATCCACCTCACAGCTCTCTAGGGCTCTTTGATTCCTGACTGACTGGGTTTGTCTTTGCAGGGGGTGAGGGGACTAGAAGGCACAGCTGGGCCCCCAGGACCCCCAGGACCACGGGTGAGTACTCAGGAGTGACATGTGTGACAATCTCATGGTTTCTGCTGACTAGCTGTCACCCAGAGGTGTCAGAGCCAAACCCCTGCTAGGGGTATTGCAGGGGATACCTGATGCAGAGGTCCACTTTCCCTGCTGCTCTCAGTGTAATTAAAAAAATCCTTGGCTGCTCTGGCAAGTTCTGGGGAAGCTTTGACCCAGAAAGATGCTTGTTCTGCTATTTTTGCTTCCTCGGTGCTACTGTTTTTCAACTGTTGGTTGAGTTGGAGGTATATGAGCTTGTCAGACTGAAACCAGTGGGAGCTGGAAGATGCTGGCAGATGTCAAAGGTTTCCCCACAGCTGCTGTGCTGAAATCAGGTGTTTATGGGAGCTAAGGCTGAATTCAGCTCATCACTTGCTCATCTTGGGAAGATGTAGAGCCAGCAGAGTTGAACCTTAGCTATACAGCCTTGAGGAAAGTGCTGTCGGCTTCAGAGCAGGCTCTGGAAGCAATTCTGGTGCTGCCTTGAAGCATTCTTTTAATTTTCACTGATCAGAAGAGTCGTTAATCTCTATTGAACTGAAATACAATAGTTGGAAAATTAAGCCCAAAGTATTTCTACTAGTTGGTTTTGGTTTGGTTTTATTCTCCCCTTTATGGCTCAAAGGGGCACAGAAACCTCACAAAGAGGAGATCACACAGGTGACACTTCCCACTCTCTAAGCTGCTGTTAGTGTAGCAAAGTATTAGAGGCAAACGAGATCTTCAAGGAATATGAAAACAACAGCATGGTGTTAGGAGGCTGGAGAAAAGGGTTTGGCTCTGGGCTGTGCTTAAACCTGAAATGTAATGAGGGAGCTAAATCCCATATGGTAAAAAACACTGCAGTTTCTTGGCAAAACTCAGCTTTGCTGGCTTGCCCATGATCAAGACAGTAATAGGGAGTGATGTGAATGTGTCTCACACACGATATACTCTTAACGTTGGACTTATGGCTGGACGAGGTACTGACATAAACCTCAAGGCTACAGTGCTCTTGCTAGAGTCCTCTACACTCAAACTGCTGGTGCCCCTGGTGTGGTAGAGGCGTGTCAGCCTTGAACTGAAAAAGAAGAAAGTTAGGGAATAACTGGACTTTTTTCTGTGTCTTGTAATTAATGTCTGCAGGGTTTCCAAGGAGTGACAGGCTCCCGAGGCAGCAGTGGAGAGAAAGGACCTCCGGGTGATGTTGGGCCAACAGTAAGTTTCTGCTTTTGGGTCTCAAAGAAGGCCAAGAGGAGAAATAATTGAGTGGAAGCAAGCTATTCCCACAGCAGTCATCCTTCAGAGTCAAAAGGACACTCATCCTTCTTAAGGAGATGTCTGGCTATGCAAAGCCCAGGCTGCTTAACTGTTGATGGTGCTTTTAGTAAATCCCTCCTCTCTTTGCTCTCAGTAGAATCACAAGTTATATAAAATCAAATGTCCAAACAACTTTCTGCTATAAGGTTCTAGAATGAGTGGGGGAGATTCAGTCCTGAGCGAGAGTAGCCAACATGGGGCTTGCAGGAGCAAATGCAGGTCGAGCTGTTGCAGCTCAGATGTTGAAAACCACCTGCTATGTTGGGAAACCAAAGATGGTGTCCCAGGAGGTTCTGCTTCCCTGTTGATGGTGCTTTGTGCCACTGTTCCAGCTGCTGCCTTAAAAATAGGAACCTATTTCTATGAGCTTGAAGCTGTTCTAGTTGCGTTCAGGCGGTCAGGGAAATGACGAGGGTGTAGGAAAGAAGCTTTGTGCTCTGCATCCCACTAATGTAACTCACATCCTCACTGAATGATTTTTGTTTTCTTCTGCTCTTCCTTTCCTTAAACTTTATTTTTTTTTTTTACTTTCTCTCCTCATAGGGGCTGCCAGGTCCAAAAGGAGAAAGAGGCGAGAAAGTGAGTTTTTCTAGTGCTAGGCAGCACCGTCGCTATATTCTACACCCAAAAGAGTGGATTTGCTTTGGGAGCCATGCTTACCCATAGAGACCAAACCTGTCTAGGGTTGAATAACTTCGTGTACCTACAGCTTGTTGCCTTTCCATGACCTGTTCTGGCTATGATGGGGGGGATAATAAAAAATCCTGGAGCAGTCAGGAGCTTCTTAGCATCAACTGTAGCAATGGAGAAGGAATTCCAACTGAAAATCCATTCTCTGTTGAGAAGGAACAACCAAGCCCGCTTGGCTTCTTGTTCTTCTTTGATATGTTGCCTGTGAAGATGTATTGCTCATTTGTAATAATCCTCTGGTGTGCATCAACACAAAGACTTTGAGGTCAGGAGATCCATGCTTCTTTGAAGGGTATTTTACTGTGAGAGGAAGTCTCATAAAATGAGTTTCATTGCCAAGATTGACTATTGTGAATTAGGCTTCAGCGAGGGGTGAGGTGCTTTTGTCTCAAGTTAATAACAGAATCACAGAATGTATTGGGCTGGAAGGGACCTCCACAGGTCATCTAATCCAACTGCCCTACAAGCTGGGACATCACTCACCCACCAGACCAGGTTGCCCAGAGCCCCATCCAGCCTGACCTTGAAGGCTCCAGGGATGGGGCATCCACCACTTCTCAAGGCAGGCTGTTCCAGGGATTCCCCCACCCTCAGATTCAAGAACTTTTTCCTCATGTTCAGCCTCAGTCTGTCCTTTTCCAGCTTCAACCATGACTCCTCGTCCTATTGTTCCCTGCCTTTGTGAACAGTCTTCCCCTTATAGGCCCCTTTCAGGAACTGGAAGGTTACTTAAGCCTCTGAATTACAATTTTTAACAACATTCTCTTTCCATTCCCACCAGCTTTTCCATGTAAATGATTTTTTTTTAGTGGAAATTTCTTCTTTCCCTTCCCTTTGGAATTAGCTAAGCTTTTTTGTTCTAAGTCTGGGTAATCTGCACTGAGATCCAGCCGGAGATGTGTATATCATAAATAGTTTTGGATGTTGGCAGCGTGTCAGTTATGAATATTCACAGATAGAGTCAGTGTCTCTTTTTAAGCAGCTTTTTGCATTATTATCACTTTTCCTTGCTTTACTTAAACTTTCTGAAGGGCTTCCTCCTATATGATTTCATCAGAGTACCGGTAAGAATCAATATTCATAGAAGATTTTTACAAAGATAGGACGTTGTAATATCTGATCACATTCAATGTTTTACACATCACAGAACATCGAGAATGCTTTAGCAAGTTTTTTTTGATCAAATTTGAGAGTGAAATTTATTATTCCTTTTTTTTTTGGTAGCTCTGTTAATTATTGGGTTTTGGTCTGGGTTTTTTGATGTGCAGGGGGAAAGCAATTTTTGATGCTTCTCAGTTTCAATTTTATGGCTTTGGAGCTTTGTGATAAATAAAACTGCATTTCACAGTAATTAATATCTCTGAACTTCAAGCTGATGAAAAGCACAGGTAGCAAGCTATCATGCATTGTAATATTGAGGCTTTTAAAAAATGTATTATTTTTATTATGTTTTAATTTAAAAAGGTATTTCACTTTAGGGGGAACCACAGTCCTTGGCCACGATTTATCAGCTCGTTAGCCAGGCCTGTGAGCGGATGATTCAAAGTGAGTATAACCAGCCCTGCTCCCGGTCTGATCATAGAGTCCTAGACTGGCTCAGATTGGAAGATACCTCAGATATCATCTACTCCAACCCTCTGCCATGGGCAGTGATGCCCCTCAACCAGATTTGGTTACTCAAGGCCTCATCCACCCTGGCCTTGAACATCTTCAGACACCTTCCAGAGTCTCTGCACCCTTGTACTGAAGAGTTTGTACCTTCCTAAGATCCAGTCTAAACCTCCTCTCTTTCACACCCTTTCCCCTTGTCCTATCACTAGATCCCCTTGGGAGAAGTCCCTCTGCAGCCTTCCTGTGAGTTCCCTTCCGGTACTGGAAAGCGGCTCTAAGGTCCCCTGAGAGTCTTCTCTTCCCTAGGCTGAACCACCCCAGCTCCCTCAGCCTGTCCTCATAGCAAAGGTGCTCCAGTCCTTGGATCATCTTTGTACTCTCCTCTGGACTCTCTCCTACAGCTCTGTACTTTTATGCTGATGCCTCTCCGGCAATGGTGAGCAAAACAAGACAGGACTGACCCCAAGAGCTCCTCCATCCATCGATGCTGAGCTCCATCCATAGCAAATGTCCCATCACAGGGTCTCAGAGCTATACCGGTTTTAATGAGTGCACAGAGCACCCATTAGCACAGAGATCCCGTGAAATATTTCTTTGGAAAACCCTCTGGCACCTTGCAAAGGCTCGTCTTTTTCTTAAACAGGAGAGCTTGAAACTAATTTGAAAGAAATTGTTCTTTCAGTGCTTTGTGCTGATTCCTCAAGAGGCACGAAGGTGAGGCCTGTGCTGTGATGCACAAAGAGAAGCAGCAGTTTGCCCAAGGTCAGGCAGCAAAGTCCTGACTCCCCTGTCACTTTCTGTCTCTCTCAGATTTAGCACTGGCTGATCCTTTGAAGTAACTTTTAGACTACATCCTTTGGGGGTTTTTTTGTCTCACAGCCATGGAAACAGTAATTTCTGTCTTGTCTTCTCAGCTCATGTGTTGAAATTTGACTCATTCTTTCATGAACATGCAAGGAAACCAGTTCCTGTTTGGGAAGAAAGGTTAAAACCAGGAGAACCAGGACCACCAGGTCCTCCAGGTCCCCCTGGGAGCAGTGGAGAAAGAGGCGAAAGCGGCATCTCTGGGCAGCCAGGCAAGGATGGGTATCCTGGAGAAAGAGGTATGGACAGGAGGGTTCATAAGCATTTTCTGGCTTTATATTTACACTCTAACCAAACGTTTGGGTGCCTCAAACAGTACTGGAAAGATAGTCCAGGATATTATTTCATCTCATTGCTGTTTTCCATTTGGACTTCTCTCTTCTAGGAAGTGAAGCCCAAGGTAGATAGATGCATCCTGCTCTTTTTGCAAGCTCTGCTTTGATAGGAAGGCCAGTTTGCTACCAGTTTGGGGGACAGAGCGTTTAGTTTTAGAGGGCAGGAGGCTTTCCCGACAAACTGCCATTCGGATGATCAGGTGGTGGTCGTGGAACTGATCACCTTTGGGCAGAAATGGTGTCTCTGAAAACACTGAAGGAAGGTGTGCGGGAACTGAAGTCATACTGAAAGTGGAAATAGGTATCTGGAGCAGTAGTTCCAACAACAGAAGCCTCACACATGGCTAAAGAAATAGATGAAGTGGCATCAGTTATTGCACATGGATGAGTGAAAGGTAGGAATATGTTTTGCCTGGCTTTGCAGGCAGTGTTTGTTGGAGGCTCAAGTAATTGTGTGTCAAAAGAAAATGAAAATTGTTGGTTTCAGCAGCATTCTAACACCTTGAAGTAACTAGAGACCTCCTGTTTAACTCTGTTCAGTCTTAGCTGGTATGTGCAGAGCCTATCAAAATGTCACTTAGCACAGAAGGGAAATACCAACCTGCAGGTGTTTCCAGCCTGTTGAGCGAGGAGATGGGAGAAGGCAGATCTCACTGCAAAATGATCTTAAGTACAAGGCTGGTCAAAATATTTTCATCTTAAAAGTATTTTATATTTGTCCAAATGCTCCTGTTTCACTGGGGTGTAGTGCTTTCATGAGCAGTTTCATGGAAAACAGCAGTTCTGGATCACCAGCATGTGAGCGAGGCGACGGTTCAGCTTTGTGGTTGGTCTGGACCTCGCACCCAGGCCAGTGCACTAACCCCAGTGCTATGAATTCCTCAGTGAAAAATCTCAATTTTCACCCTTATCAGGCTGCAGATTGATGTTAGTTGGAGCCCTGCTGGTCACGGGCAAAGGGCTGCTCTGGAAAAGAGGGCTGGTGCCCAGTCAGAATTAAAGGAAGGGGATATTTCTTGGTGTTGCCAAGAGCTGTCTACTTCAGCATCTGAGAGTTTGGTGAGGAGACTGTGGGACATCAATTCAGGGTGAGGTGCACAATACAGTGAAGTGACACTTATCTGTGTTTAGGTGCCCCAGGACCCAAAGGAGAAAAAGGAATGCCTGGGGCCAGTGAAGAAGGTGTCCAAGGACCCAGAGGCAGAACAGGTAGAGTTAATACAACCTCTTCCTATGGATGAGTGGGGCCATCACGTCTCACCAGCTGCCAAGTCAAAGCACCAGTCAGCTTAGGATCACTCTGGTGGGGCAGGTTGGCCTTCAGCATCCTGGGTGGTTCCTCTCTGCTAAGATATAAGAGCCTGCTTCTGGCAGCTTCTTCCCTCTGTTACCCATCCCTAGATAATGTATTTTAAGGACCAGAGAAGTCGCCAAGGAGTTTTACTTTTGCTGCCTTTTTTGCATGCAAGACCAAATGCTTGGGGGATAGAAACTCTGAACATTCAGCTTGTGAAACAGAAGGTGTTTTTGAGTAATCTGCTAGGATTTGATGTCCTCCTCCATCTTGATCCCTGTGATTTGGAATCCGTGAGAAGCTTGTCACTCTCATAACAAACCAGGCACTATGGAGAGGCTGTGGTCAAACATTTTCTTTTCTGTTTCAAGTTATAGTGTTGAGACACAAAAAACCCAGCAAGCCCAATAATTCTCTGATGGATCCTGGGGTCAAGGTAATTTTCTGTGTTGACACACAGCTGGACTTCAGATTTTCAATACCACACTGGCATTTTTAGCCGAGCTAGGTGTCCCTAAGGTCAAGAACCAGCCCTCTGGGATTCAGAAAAGGTTTTCCAAGAGGCAGACACCATTTTTCCTCCAAAATGAGGAAAAAATGCTCAGAAAATTAACCACCAAGTAGGATGGAGGGAATATAGATAAGCTATTATACCAAAGCAGCAGCAGCAGCAGCAGATGTCCTTACAGCTTCTCTTTCTTCAGGCCCGCCAGGAGAAGTTGTGCTGGGAAAACCAGGTCCGAAGGGTAACCCTGGAAATGCAGGTCCTCCAGGTTTTCCTGGTGTCAGAGGGCAGCCTGGACTGCCTGGATATCCAGGAGGTTGTGATATCTCTGGATGCTATGGGGCAGATAGAACAGGTAAGTCCTGATTATCTCCATGCAAAAGTTATGCTTTTCTAGCTGGTCTCTCCAGTCACCTAGGCCAGGCAGAGAGCTGTGACCATCCATCAGGCACTGTCAGTCCTGCAAGAGCCTCCCTTGCACAGCAAATCAGGATGATTCACTTGCAATCCATATGAATAAAAACCAGTTTGACTGCTCCTCAGCCATCCTTCATGGCTCAACACAAAACTGCAGCAGTTGGACTGATCAAGGGGGTATCTTCAGCTCTTAATGCCCCCAGCAATGTTTCTGTGGAGGATGGAGAGGAACAGTATCTCAATTCCTACACATACCCTTCATGGAGACTCAGTTGTACAAAGTCCTGGCCAATGAAAAAATCACTGGTCCCGAACAAAAGATTTACCAGGGAAAAGAATTAACTCTCTGCTGCAACTTCTCAGTGCTTGACGCTCATTTATTCATTTGCTCAGGGGCTTCTTCTTTCTGCACACAGATTTCATCCCCTGAAGGCTGGTGAGGAGGCAGCTCAAGATGTTGCTTTGCCCAGGAAATTTCTGGGTGGAAGCTCCACACACACCATGAGAAGCAGCAAAGTGAATGCCCGATGTGCTCTTTGTGCTTATTTTTAATGTCTTATCATTTCCATGTGGACAAGTCAACCAAACACCAAAGCTACCAAGCTACCTGCGTTCAGGTGTGTCACCAGTAGCAGTATTCAGACTCCCGTTGCATGTCCTGCAGCAAGACAACATCAGAGGTGCAGGCTGACAGACCTGTAAGAACCAGAAATAATGTCTGCAAATGCTCAGAAATAACAGATCATTTTTGCCCATTTGTCTGCCTGTGGTTGGTTTTTTGTCATTTATTATTCTGGGTCGCCCAGCACAGAGGAAGATATCGCCTCATTCCCAACAATGCAAATTCCACTGGAGGAAAGGTGCCTTTTCTGTTGGTTGATGAGGAAACAGTCAAGCTCCGTTTTGCCAGTCTCTGTTTTTGGCAAGATGCTGATGGTTTCCTCGCAGGGGCGTTTCATACACAAGCGCTGCGGACAGTGTTGATAACTTCAAGGGATGCAACAAACCCACAATTTAACCTCCTTCTCTGGGGCTTGGTACTTGTCAAGTGAAGCCTTAGATCTGACAGAGCATAGTCATGTACCAAGAGGAGCTGGGGATTAACCTACTGGCCTTTTCCATCTCTCCCTCCTGCCATCTGAGTAGCTACTTTACGTTTTACCAGGTAGAATAGTGAGGCTGAGTTTATCCGTACGACAATGGAGGTAATTGTTGTGTTACACCCCTTCCCTTGCCTGAGCTGTAGCCTAATTGGTATCCTTGACAAACCCTACAGACACTGATAAAACCGTACCTCTTGCTCTGCAGTGCTTTGGGCTGTGTGTAGTTACATTGCTTGTAAACTGCCCCTGCTTCAGAAAAAAGTTGCTCCCGGGCTGCAACTGAAACCCGGAGCCACAAATACGTTGCTGTCTGCAAAAGCAGAATGAAGTGTAAAGTATCAGTACGGATTTTTCAGAGATGTTCACAGGCAAAAAACGGAGCATTGTGCGTTGCATGTGCAGCTTCCACAGCTCCACGCAGACTGGTAGCTGGGTATTCATATGAATCAATAGCAATTACATCCGTATGTAGAAAGTAGGTTGTCATATAGATATAAAAAAGGAAGAGTTCCACCATAAGGAAATTCAGTTGTTGAGATGAGGAATCCAAATTTTATTCCTTCTTGTCATTATGGAAAATTCCTTTAGGTAAGAAATTGTGCTACAGGAATATTGGAACATATCAGACTTGTACGAGACTCATTCCACATCAAAAGTGACACAAAATATGATTCCTGCACCCTCTAAGTATTTAGTCTTTGGCTTAATGTACATTCAACCTCTAGAATCTCCCAAGAATTGATGTTCTCAGAATGACAGACATTGCACTTGGGAAATGTGGGAAAACGCATAGAAATACCATTCAGATCGACTCACTTTGGAGCCTTCCAGAGTTGCCTTGACATGTACAGCAGAGATCTTTTTTGCTTAGGTAAAGCATTGCCTCAGCCAAAGGAGATGTCAGGGGAACTGTAGGAGACAGCAAGTTTGGAACAGGGCAGAGATGATTTCACTGGGATAAACCCCCTGCACGCGTCATGGGGAGCCGTGTTTCCATTTTTACAGGACAAACAGCTTTAGATCTGGGTTTTCCCTATTCTCTGAAAACCAAAGGCATTCTGAAAATCGATCCAAAACATGCATGCAGTTGTGTTTGGTTCTGTGGTTAGTGCTGGAGGTACAACCCAGTAGCTGTGAGAACTGGCAATAAGCAGGGAAGGCAAAGCGGTAAAGGGGAACTCTGCCTAGCAGAGCCTCACTCTGCCCCCATGAAATGCTCGCAGACTGGGGAAGGTCAATGTGGGACATCTGCATTTCACAGGTAATTCTGCTTCCTTCCCAGTTTAAACCAGTGCAGCCAAATGCCCATTTCTGAACAAGCTGTTCAAGTGCAGTGGTTTGAGACAGCTATTTTATTTTTCTATACCACCTGGTTTTGAAAGTTGTCAGCATCATCTCTCTGCCTGCCTGGGGATTTCATCTATTTGCTGGAATTTCAACCAACATTTGCTTTTGTCTGACTAGTTCAGACATCACATGAAGGGTCAGAGTTTAACAAAACCCAGAAGGGCTATTGATTAGAGACAGACTACCTGCACAAACAACTTGTCCACTTACGCTCCTAAACTTTGTCCCAGGAGTGGTTTTATTTCTTGAAATAATGGATATTTACTCCACCTAAAATCACAGAGAAGATGTACAGGTGCACTGTAACCCGATTCCTTGGAGCCAAGGAGAGATATTAGACCTTGAGGGTGTCCTAATCCAACGGTGGACAGGATTAAACAGCAAAAAGATTTCAGTGGCTGGAGAAACACAACAGCTCTGAAGTGAAGGTACAGGGAGGTTCAGGAGACCCTGCCCAGCCCAAACCCTTGGTGAGTGCAGGAACCAGCCATCTGTGAATGTTTGTGCCCTTTGCCAACACAGCCTCTTCTGTCTCCCACTGTCTTTTGTATTTTCCTGGCCCAGTTTATCCCTTTCAATGCAAACTGTAGTTTGCTCACTCATTAGCAATGTGGCTAAAAAGTTCCCTGGCAGATCTTTCCTTAGTAGGGACTTTGTTCTCAAAGCTCTAATTGCTATAAATAAAAGGTTGAATATTAGGCTTTTCTTTTTGTCTTTATTGATACCTCTTATAAAGAACTGTTTATGTAAGACAAGGGGTCATGGCTTGAAGCTGGAAAAGGGCAGATTGAGGCTGGACATGAGGAAAAAGTTCTTGAATCTGAGGATGGGGGATCCCTGGAACAGGCTGCCCAGAGAGGTGCTGGAGGCTCCATCCCTGGAGCCATTCAAGCCCCAAGGCTGGATGGGGCTCTGGGCACCCTGTTCTGGTTAGAGATGGCCCTGCTTGTTGTAGGGGGTTTGGACTAGATGGCTTTTGGAGGTCACTCCCATCCCTATGGTTCTATAATGTCAACCTTTTTTGTTTAAACCCGAATTAGCATTCAGTGCATCAATCTATCTTGTCCTTGTGAAATCCCACACTTCTCATAATTTATTCACCTTTGCAGACTGATGCCTGTTCTCCTCCCCTTCTCTTCCATCCTTAGTCCTGATTTGCTGATTCTTATAACTACCCTTAAGTGATCTGGGTCATAGAGCCCTCTCCCCTACACAGTGTGTAGTGTTACCGCATACCCTGGTTTCTTTAAAACTTCTCCACTCCTTACATTGTGATAAATTTGGATTTTCATCCCTGCTGCAGAGTTGGACCCACCTGGTGCTGCTGGATTCTGGCACAGGATGAAGACCTTCCTGAAAATGATTTTTTTAATGCTACAAGCATCATTTTAAGGTATTAAATTGGTCTCAGGAGTAAGATGCAACAAACACAGGGGACTAACCTGCAGTGCTGCTAACAAGTGGCTCTGACAAAGCTTATTCCAGGGCTCAGCAGCTTGGCTTGAGCCGATTTAAAGGGCTGGGAGCAAAGACACCCTGGGTGGGGATAAAAGGTATTTAAAGGGACATTACTGAAGTGGAGGAGAGCCCACAGGGGCATACAGTCAGGTGAGATATTATAGGAGGATTTTCCTTGGTCCTACATCTGAATCTTATATCCCACATGTTCATATTCCTGCCTGTACGTCTGTACACAAGTGGATTTCCTTGAGTCCAGATGAATGTCTAGAGAGAAAAGGGAGATAGGATTGAGATGATAGGGTGTGAAACATTCCTGAAAATGCTGAGGAACTGGGGATTCATCCAGCCAACCAGCTGCAGATAAAACAACTCTGTGTGACCATGGTGGGAGAGCTGACCTGGACAAAGGAAGCATTAGGAAACCAGGAGAGAGAGGGATGTGGTGAAAAAAATCCCCCCAAAATAGCGGTAATGAAGGTCTTTATAGTCAGGGCTCCATGTCTTTGGTCTTCCTCCAGTCATGATCAACAGAAGCAGGAAACACTGTGATGAGGGTATGATCTCTCCTTCTCAAACAAAACAGAAAAGGTCAATGTCTGTGTCTAATGCCTCTGGGGTCTCTGAGCTTAGTTTTGCATTTCCAGATCCTGAAACCAGTTCGTCTCCTCCGACTCTCGGAGAGTTTTAGGGTTCCTGCTGTATCCCAGTCTCGCTTCCTCACTCCTCATCTGATGTCAGCTTGTTCAGTCAGGTCCTAGGAATCAGTTCTGAGCTGGGAACACTGCAGATGTTAACAGCCCGGCTGCCTGCATTTTTCTGGAGCCTTTCATATGCTAAAAACTCTCTCTTTCTTTGTGTTTCATGGCTTTAGAGTAGCAAAATTGTTATTCATTATTTTTCAGCTACAGTCTGGTTCATGTCCCAGTTTTATTCCCATTTCCGATTGCTGGGTCCTATGGAGGGAGAGCATCCTCCCTAACTTCTGAGATGGAATAACCTGTCTAGGTGCTGATGTCTATTTTCTCCCATTAGATTTTACAATGAGGCACATTGGAAGCAGAAGGTAAAACCTTACTTGAACTTTAAACTAGGGAATTATTAATCTGACACAAGAAGAAATGGAGTTGTCACTGCTTGGAAAACACTGTGGTGGTGGCAGAACCAGAGGATGCCCGTGATCTGAATTACCTGATCTCCCCAACAGTAGTCACATCTCTGTGACTCCTTTCAGCTGTCACTTCTCATCTCATCCTGCCAAAACCAGTGATCCTATAGTGCTGTTGACTCTTCTGGGACACAGCCACATCCTCAGCACAGGATGTGCTGATACACTAATGGAGCTGATGCACAGAGGTCTTTCCTCCTCCTCACTGTGCCATGATGCCCTGGGACACAGCACTTCACACCATGTGCTCTGCCAGTAACTTTTTGCAAAAAAGGTGGATATCTGAGCTGAGCTTTTTGCTGAGAATCAAGTCCAGCCTGTGCCTGTCCCTAATGAATTTCCCAATATGCTTTTGTGAACTTTTGGCTCTTAAACCTTTATCAGTCCTGCTGCTCCCAAATCACTCCCTTCTGCTAAGTAGAGGCTCAAATGCACCTCTTGCTAGATGACCATTTTCCCCTCTGTAGGTCCCCATCCCAGACCCCTTTCCCCATTGCTCCACTGATGCCTGAGCCCACATTCACTGGGAGATGTGAGGCAGAGACTAGAGTTGCTGCTGGCTCTCCAGCAGAGCTTGGAGAGTGTACATGGTTTTATTGCCAAAATTGTGCTTGCCTAGCCAAGCCTCCCACCTGCTCTGTTGTTATCTGAGCTCATGAGTTTGTGAGGAGGAGGGGGGTGACTGCAGTGGGAGCCCTCAATGGCTTTGCTGCAGTCTGGCAGTATGAGGCCCCTGACCCAGCAATGCCCATGGGCAGCAATATTGCCACCTTCATTATTTGATCAGTGCAAAAGGGTGCTGGAGAGAGCTTCGTCTGGTCTGTGATTCCACCCAGCCTGTCTGCAGCATAGAGCAGAAGCCAGTCCCGCCGCTCCACTGCGATGCAGACTGCAGCTGTGTTGGTACAGTTATGCACTAGACCTTGAAGATGTTTGGCTTTGTTTTTCTTTCACTGCCATAAGCAAACTCACTGCCTGTGAAAAGGGATAAATTAGCATCTCCGAGGACTGAGCCTCTTTTTATTCAGAAAGCAAGTGAAGAGAAGCAGCAGCAGCTCAGGCTCCCTCATCTTCCCTCCCTGTGCTGTGCCAGCACAGTTCATGGACCTGTCCCAAACGACAGCTACTCTATGCTTTCAAGAGATAGGCAGATATCAAGCACTTGGCTGACTCTGGACACAGAGGTCAGATGAAGCTCCTTAGATGAGGCTGGTCAGTGCACTGGTTTTCAGCCTGTGCTGTTTGGACTGGGTGAGTAATTTCTGTTATTTATTTCAGAGAAGTCTCTCTCATCCTTATTGCTTCCGTTCCAGCATTACTCTCACAAGCCCATGCTGCTCTCAGCTGATTACTGAGCTGTGTGGCATGAGCAAACCTCATGTGCCAGGCTACCATGTAGATGTGCCACATGTCCCACCTGGCTTCTACCAGCACTACCTGTGGTGGCCTCCAGGCCTGCCTCTGCTGGGATACCAGTGACCTTCACAGTGGCCACACAGTCTGGTGTGCACTAGTCCGAGCTATGGGGTGTTGGGGGAAGGCTAGACCCTCTCAACTGCCAGCCTGAGCTTTGAGTCGTCACTCATGGCAGATCCAGGGGGACACCTGTATTTGCAGACTTTCCTAGCACATGTTTATAAGCCCTTCTGCTCATGAGACCTCTCAGGTAAGCTGGGAGACACGGGGCTGGGTGCAGCTGTGCTGATCCCACCCGGCACCCAGCAATCAGCAGTGGGGATGGTGGGCTTGCAAGTATCAAACAGAGGGACCTCATTTCCATGAAGCTGCCTCAGCTATTGTTCCTACAGCTTCTGAAGGCCATTGGCTACAGTAAGATCCATCACTAGAAAGACTGCAACTGCTGTGCCCTGGTCCCAATGAGACTGAGCTGCTTCAAGCAGTTCTTTCAGCCTTTCCCAGCTGAGCACAGACCACACCTGGCACAGGTATACCAACTCTGGAACTTTATTTAGAAAACAACTCGTACAGGGACACACAGTCCTGAACCACTTCAGTTTGACAGGGCACAATTACTAAGCAGGGCACACTGAGACCTCCAGAGACAACTGGAACTAATTTGCCAGGGGCTGGTTTGTAGATGCGAAGCCTCTTTATGTGCTGCTCTAGGGAACGAGCTCGTGTTCCTACACTGCTGAGTATATGCCAGTGAATGCCACCATGCTATGTACAGACTTTAATCAGAATTTTTCCCCTAAATTAGATGGAGAAGGTGAAAATGGCTCAGCAAAACGATTGTGACCTCAGAAAATGTTCCCAGAGAGCTCTGGAGCAGCTCAAGTGCAGACACCTAGTAGATAATTCAAAGAGCTGCCTCCATTTCTCTGCTCCTCTCCTTCCAGGTGGGCTACAATCCATGGAGTGGGATATACTGCCTTCCTTCTGGGGCTATGGTTAGATCATTCCTGCCAGCCACGGTGGGAGGAAGAGCCCCACAGTTCCAAGCAAACACACAATGATGAACATCCAGAGGAAGATCCTGTCGATGACCATTGCAACATACTTCCAGTCTTCCTTCACCTGGAACACAGAGGTCAAATGTCGATCATTATCATTTGTTTGAGATGAAAACTTACAGAGTGCTTTACCCCAAAATAGGATATTCTCATTTCAGCCCAGAGGGAAAATCTTCATGCAAAGGGTCCTCAGGCCTTGGCACCAGCTGCCCAGGTAGAGGGTTGAATCGACATCCCTGGGCGTGTTTCAAAGCCATGGAGATCTGGAGTTCAGAGACAGGGTTTAGCAGTAGCCTTGGAACAGTTAGGTTAATGGTAGGACCGATGATCTTAACAGTTTTTTCCAACCTTAACCATTCTGTGATTCTATGATTCTAAGGTCTCTCTTACATTTAATGGTCCTACGTGTTGTCAAAGATGTACTCTATCAATTGCTGAAGTGGGAGACGGATTCCCAGACTGTGGGTGTGCACATGCAGCAGCAAACCCTGTTCACAGCTCTCTGGGGATGATAATTAAGCTTCTCCACACACACACACACACATTCACTCATTCTCCCATTTTGCATGAGCAACAGCTGCAGTTGGGTGTGTAAATGAGGCTGCGATTCAGCTGGGAAGGGATGGGGTGAGGGAGAAACAAATTTCTTGTTTCCCCCTGCTCATAAAGAGATTTGCTTACAGATTAGTGAAGCCAAACTCTTTCTGCAAACTGGTTTACAGGTTTGGGTGAGTAAGCAGTGAAAAAGGACCATTGAAAAGAAATGGTCTTCTTCATCCTGTTTCTTCCACTGTTGTCTTGCTGGGGGAGGATTTTCCAGCAATTCCTCTCTGGGGATGTCTAGTACCTTTTTAATACCATCACCAAGAATTGCAAATGACTATTTCATTAAGTAGGAACCCACATACATATGAAAAACCTCTTGTATTTTATCGCTGTCATTAATTTCTTTCCCGGGCAGAGGACTGATCGGATGGCCAAGCTTTATTTGATGTGGCTGTACCCATTACAATTCCCTACAACATCCCGCTCAGTGATTAATAGACCCAAGGGCTGAGATCTGGCACACTGCCTCGCTCTTTAGGGAAAACATCTCAGCAGGAGCTAGCTCCAACCTCTGCTGGAGCACCACTGAAAAGCACAGTATGGTGATAACATGACACTAATGGTATGAGCTTTGTCATCCATAGATCCTGGGGTTGTTTTCAACAGAGATAATAATAGGAGTGTGGCCCAGAACAGTAGGTGTGAGCTATGCCACAGTTTGTAGCAGAACTGGCTTGGCTTTTTTGTGGGTTTTTTATGGATTTGCTGATTGTTCTGAAAGTTCACTTTGGTAAAGGAAGAAATCCAAAGAGCAATGAAATCACGGCTTGCAGCGGATTATATTTTCACAGGTATGGTGGCAACTTCAGGTCCTTAAATACTATGGTCTGTCAAGCCCCAAACAAGCACTGAGCTCATCACAATGAGTCAGTCAACTCACAGTGAGTCTCCTCTCCTCATTAGTCATGGATGCACCACTTACATTTTAACTTCTGTGTTGCAGGAGCAGGGAAATGATGATGTGTCAGTGGGAATAAACAATCCTGGCTTCTGTGACCAACACTGTGACATTTTATTGAGCCAAGAGAATGATTCTTTGCAGGTTAGGTCAGCGCATTTACCTCACTTTGGCCTGCTGAACCCTTCACAAACTGATTGTGAATCTTCCAAAATGTTTGTGAAGTCTCTGTGCCTCAACACAGACAACAATCTGCTGGCACATCAGCGACAAAGGGAGTTGTCTGACTGCTCCTCTCCTTATTTGCTGTGTGAGCTGCTTGGTCAGGGCTGCAAATCATCTGGTACTGCTTCAGCCCCTTGGCTCAGGGAGCAGCTTTGCAAACTGGGAGATGAGGCACATGCTGGAGAGGAGGTCTCAGCCTCCTAGAATTTGTTCTCTCAGTAGAACTACTTAAATTTCAGGAATGCCTAAAGGGTAAGGATCGGTTAAATATTTCCATGTGATGGATACTTTCATGTCCTTTAGAAATAGCACTGACTTAAGATGGACTTTCCCATATCATAGGTTGAGGTAAACAAACAGCTTCATCCTGAAGCTTCCTGGGATAAAACGTGTTTGTTTGTGACTGTACAGCCCTTAGCACATCCAGCTGTTATTAGGGTGAGTAGAAGAAACAGAGAACCTGGAAATCAAAAGCAATTCTGTCACCCCAAGGAGAAGGTCATTGCTTGCTGAGGGTTGGAGGGAGTCTCTTGATGCCTCAAATTCCTCATGAGAGGGGCAGCTAAGTAAGCTCTGCCTGACTGTATTTATGGGATTTGTATCTCATGCTGCAACTCCAGTGAGAAGAACATCAGACATTTACCATCTAATGTCCAATTGGAAAGCTGGATCCAGTAAACAGAGCCCCATTTGAGCAAAATAAGCTGCTTTTGAGATTTGTGCTAGTTAAAGGAAAGGAGTTTCTCTGAGAAAGGAAGAGGGAAATGGGAGAACAGGAGCAACTTGAAAAGTTTTACAGAAATTTGCTCTCATATGTACTGGCATGTTCATAAATACTGAGCTCATCTCAGAAATGATGGCTGGGAGGGCATCAGATGTTTGCAAAACCAATAGCCAGGTCCAGACTAAGAGCACAGGAAAACTGGGAATTATGGAGAGATGACGAAAATAAAAGGAGAAAAACACAATTATCTGTATTTTTTGGTTTTGTTTAGTTTTCCAGCAGTGCTGCAGCATCTCCCTGTGATCTGCAGAGGCCTCCCTCTTGATGCAGCTGCCAACATCTGCCACCCCAGCTCCTGAGTTGCATTTTGATTAATTTTTAAGACGCTCACTCAAAACTATTTTTGGGAAAGGATCAGAAGCAGGAGTCACCTGACTCTCCCATCCCCAAATTCCCCAAAAACTGAGGGAATCTGCAGCTCTCCCTTGGTCCAGCTCCTTGTGCAGGGCTGAGCAGTGGCAATGGTGCATTCCACCCCAAGATTTGAGTGGAGGGTTGAGGTGTCTTGGTGACCTCTGATCCTTAAGACCCAGAGCCTGCAGCACAGAGCAGAGCAGTCCTGGGTGGTTTTATTGTTAAAAATAAACTGGTGAGATAACCCTGCATTTCCTCCCCCTCAGCTGCATTCTTTCTATTTTATTTTTAAGCTGTCTTCACAGTCTTATTAGAGTGGTTGAGATACACAGAGGCATGAGGACAACAGAGGCAGAGGTGTTGGTGTCTGGCTATTTGGGTTCATCTGTGATACCTTTTGTTTTGCTCCCCAGTCTGTAATTAGCATCTGATGGCATTTCTGTCATGCACTGGGACAACCCGGTCTCCCAGTTCCCCCATTGTGCTGGTATTATTTGCAGATATTTTCTTTCTGCCACAAACAACGGCCTCTTGCATTTCCCATTTTCTCGTTGCTGAAGCACTTGATTAAATGAGCTATTTACTTTTAATTTAGAAGCACTGCCCCCCGTGGCAATGGTGCTTTAATAAAAAAAAGACAGGAACTTCAAAAGCAGCTCTGTTTTCCTTCTGGGAAGGTGCACGGCTCAGAAGATGTTACCCAAGAGGCAACAAGATGTGTCTCCGGGGCTGTGGCTGCATCACAGGTGCCTGCTTCCAGGTTTGTTGAAGCCTTCCATGCAGCAATGTCACAATTTGATTTTATGATGAAAGCAAAGTCCCGATTTTATTTTCTTCCAGTAAATTCTCTATTACATCGGTTCTGCTCCTCACACTACCTTTTGATCCCAGAAGGTTATGTTTCCTTCTTCTTTGTCATTTCCACCTGTATGGAAAAAATAACTGCTTTTCCTACTCGATGTTGCTTGGATCCAGGAAAAGAATGAAGCCTCAGATGGGGATCTGAAAGCCCAGCCTCTGCCTGCTGTGCTGACCGTAAAGTGCAGAAAACTGCCGGTAGGTTTGCAGGCTCCTCCTGCGGATCCTGGTGCATCAGCGCTCCTGGGGATGACCCTTCTCCACTCATTGCTTGATGCTTGTCTGGTGCCTTTGCTCACAGGCTGGGGTGTCCCGAGGTCTGCTCAGAGCCCACAAAAATACTCCTTTCCTTCCACTCTTGGTATTTAGTGTGTAAATATCTTCCTCCTCAGGACAAAGGCTTCATTTCAAGAGGGAAGAGTGGTGGAAGGTGCAAGAAGAAAATTCACTGCTTCTGAAGATTGTTTGCATTAGAAAGAAATCACGGATTAAAAGGAAAGGACCCAAGCTATTCATTGACTTTGGATTTGTTGACATCAACAAGCTCAGCAAAAAGAATCAGTGGAAATGGGAAGTATCACTGTGCCATACTCTTTCAGTCACAGCATGGGGAAGCAAGCGAGTTAAACCCAGCTGACTTCCATGGGTTTGATTGTGCTTATTACCTGAAGGAGAGAGCAGAGTTTAATTCTCTCAGTCCCAGGGTTTTGCTGGGCTGCCAGATAATGAAGATGTGGCTTCACCACCCATCTCTGCCACAAATGTGCTCTTTGACCTTCAGTGGGTCACCTCATCTCTGTATTTTGGCTGTCAGTCCACAACATGAGAAATAAGCAGTTACTTCCTCAAAGGGCTGTTGTGAAATCAAATGCACTAAAGAACAGGGGCCTCTCAAATCATGGTCCAGCGAGTCTATAAATGGACAGTAGCACTTAATCTTTTGTTGCTGCTGCTAAGTGCTCAGTGCTGTGAAAAATGTAAATATAAAGACACTCTACATGCCCAGGCAGTCTTGCATAAAAGCTCTGTGACTTGTCCTGTCTCTAAACGTCGAGAAAAATCCAACTGTAAGTACAGCTGAAAATGTACCTTGTGCTGAGGGATATCTCTAGGAAAAGCTAGATAAGACTTTTCTTTGATAAGAACCCTAAATTCAGGGTATCTTCTGGCTGCTGTCATTGTGGCCATAATTAGTTAGCACATCAGACCCACAGAATCACAGACTCATTCAGGTTGGGAAAGACCCTTGAGATCATCAAGTCCAACCAATATCCCTTCAGTACCAAGTTCACCACTAGACCAGATCTCCAAGTACCTCATCTAAACAGCCTTTAAATACATCCAGAGATGGTAACTCAACCCCCTCCCTGGGAAGCCTGTTCCAATCCCTGACCACTCTTTCAGTGAAACAGGACTGTACCCCCTAATGAAGCTTGAGGCTGGTCCCTCTTGTTCTATCACTAATGACCTGTGAGAAAAGACCAGCACTGGTGTCATAGAGGAAGAGCTACAAGAGGCATGAGAGGATGTAGTATTTGTATGTGCATCACTACCCCCATTGAAAGAAATTCTTTCAGCTTCTACTTTCCTCCTCTGTTTATGGCCATGTTTACCTCTTCAGAATAAGTGTTTCTGAATAATGTTTCTGTCCACCCACTGTCCTGCACAGAGCCAACTGCTGCAGTGGAGGTCCACTAATGAGGAATCACGTTATGCAGAGCTATATATACACTTCAGCCTCCCCACACTACTATGTGACCACAACCTGTTTTGGGATTTTGCTATTCTACACCCAGTAGCCTGAGTTGATGCTTAATATAAAACAGGGAGTGTGAACTTCCTATCTGTCAGAGGCTTCTCTATAAGGAACTTCTGCTCTGTTCCCACCAGAAGACTGCTCTCTAAATCTCTCTCACAATCTTAGCTGTTTCCTTCCAACCTAACAACAAATACACTCCTATTTTCTGCTATTGTCTTGGAGCAGCCTTGGGCATGGTCTGGTTGTTCTATGCCCTTGGCCTACCTGCCTGCCAAGACCCCAAGGACACCAGCTGTGCCTAGAGTGGCCAGTGTGTTCAAAAGCCACATCAGGCCTGGCTGTACCTGAATCAACAGCTGTACAACTCTCTGTACACCCCCTGGCTTTGGTGGGGCTTCCTTAGCAGGTCACTTCTGACTTACCCACAGGGAGCGGTTAATGAACTTACTGAGAAATCTGCATCTTCTGCACGCAGGTGGTCTGCAATGTAGTGAACCCCTTCTACTGCCAGCTTCAGGGCTGGGGACATCATGACGAGGTGTTGCTCTTTGGCACTGTGGGTCTTGCTGCTGTGGGCCGCTGTGCCAGCTGCCTCACTCTTTTTGCACTTACACTTGCACTGAGGGGGCTTGTGCTGGGGCTGCTCTTCATTTAGGTGGCACCGCTGGGATGCCGGAGAACCCGTAGATTGGCCATTGGTCTGGGAAGAGTCCTCCTGCAGGTAGCAATACTGGATGCTCCGGGACCTACAGCGGATACTGCCTTCCTCTGCCTTATTGGGGCTGTACATCTGCTGAACACTCAGTGATCTGCCTTTCAAGATGGAGGGGGTCTGGGCATCACTCAGGGGGTGGCATGAAGGTTGTGGAGAGGAACAGGTCACCTGTACAGGCTCTGGGTGCAGCACAGAGTACTGCCCAGAAGGGGACTTGCACACAGGCTGAGGCTTGTCTGGTTCCTCGAGGTGGGCACAGAAGGAAGATGTGGGTGATGGTTCATTGCTCTGGGGACTGGGTGAAGATGAGGTAGTGAAATTGGGGTCCACATCGACCTCAGACCAAAATCTTGGTGTATTGGTTATTTTGTGCATGGATTCAATGAGCTTCTTGCAATTGTCTTTCACTGTGGAGGGACGTTTCATGAAGAGGAGGCGTGGGACTATGTCAAGGAAGACCCTCCTCACCCAGTCAGGCATCGTGTGGGTACGTGGGGAACGATGGTGCACATTGAGGACAAAGACGGTGATGATGATAGATAAGGTAACAAATATCATGGTGAAAAGAAGATACTCTCCAATCAGGGGGATGACCAAGGAGGTAGATGGGATGATCTCTGTGATGAGCAGCAGGAACACAGTGAGGGACAGCAGCACGGAGATGCACAGGGTTATCTTCTCTCCACACTCAGAGGGCAGGTAGAAGACCAGGACAGTCAGGCAGGAGATCAGCAGGCAGGGGATGATCAGATTGATTGTGTAGAACAGCGGCAGCCTCCGGATAATGAAGGAGTAAGTGATATCGGGGTAGATTTCCGTGCAGCATTCGTATTTCTTGCTGTTGTAATTGCCCACAGCATTGATGATGACCCATTCCCCACTCTCCCAGTAGTCCAGCTGGTCCACATGACTGTGCATGCTCACCAAGTCTATCTTGGCTTTGTCATAGGTCCAGGAACCAAACTTCATTGTGCAGTTCTGCTGGTCAAAGGGGAAGAAGGTAACATCGATGCTGCAGGAGCTTTTGTAGATAGCAGGTGGCATCCATTTAATTCTCCCGTCATAGAAGAGGTGGGCCTTGGTCAGGTGGGTGACTGCAAAGTCACCATCAGCACTGGGGAGAAACAGAAGAGAAAAAAAATACTAAAGCTCCTCTGGGTCACATCAACTCTGATAAAGAAGTGGGATATTTAAATGCCTGGCTTCCAAAAATGCACTCAGGGACCTGGGAAATGCAAGAGGCACATCACGGCCAAACTGTGGATCCATCTGCTCTATCCAGTGGGCATTGAACTGTTGGCCCATGCCAGCACTGGACTTGCATGCAAATGTTGGCCCTTACCTCACATAAATCAGGTCCTTGAGGTGAATGTGCACAAGTTTTCCTCAAAGGTGTCCCATAAACACCCTGCAAAGGGTTGCGTTTGCTTTAGGGAGGTGGGAGGAACCACTCTCAGGTAGTGTGGCTGTAGGCTCTGCAGAATTAATTGTGACAGTTGCTACAGATGAAGCAAGTATAAATGAAGTGTTGAGCAATCATTCAGTCTCTTACGTGAAAAACAGCCTATTAATAGGTATAATAAAAGTTAATCTCTTGGTTTCCTAGTCAGGAACAGGGATGTCTTTTACAGTGTTTTCTTACAGGGACTCTCAGTTTGGGTCTGTGTGCTGGTATAAGACAAATAGATAACAGTGCAGGATTCGACATCAGAAGGCCATTTTCCAGCCAGGGAAGAAGCTAACGCGGAAACAGCATTTTTTGTTTGGCTTGGGTCTGCTTTTCTTAGCTGATCAATGTTCTGATTTCCTGCAGCACTGTGTTACACACCCATGACAACTTCTAGCTTCATATGGAACATGGGATCATAGAAACACTGTATGGTTTAGGTTGGAAGGGACCTCAAAGGTCATCCAGTCCCAACAACTCTCATCAGACCAGGTTGCCCAAAGGCCCATCCAGCCTGGCCTTGGACGCTTAGGATACAAGTGACGAGTGAAGGACATCAGAAAAGGCAACAGGAGAGGCACTGGGGAGGTGGAGAAGAGACCACCAAGAAATGCTGTGCCTGAGCTGGAATAGTGTTGGAGAAAGGAGTCCTTCTCTACAGCAATATCTTTCCTCCAGGCAGCATCAGCAGGACCTGCAGCCTGCATCAGCTTATTATTGGAGCTGCACAAGGGACTTACCTTCTCCTCATTGTAACAGTCATCATAATGGTAACTGGGTGTGTGAATCACAAGAGTACACCTTCACCTGAAAACCAGCCCAGGCCCTACATCTGCAGCCCCTTTGTGCAGTGACTGGCTGAAATTTCAAACCCCCTCTTTCCCTTCTTGATTTCTAATTGCAGAGAGAGGATTTGGGATGTTTTGGACAGTCACAGCCTGGATTAACACTTTTGTTCAAGGAGCCTTAAAACGTGGGCAGGGTTTGGACAGAGCTGCAATTTTATTCACCACAAGCAAGTGCCTGAAATTGAAATCCCAACTGAGTAAGAGCAGGTGGAACCTGCTTGTAAGCAATGCCCTCAAGTCTAACTGTAGGAATAGAGAAAAGAGCATTTAAAAAGAAGGGAGGGAGTTGGCGATCAGCTTACAAGCTGCTGCAGAACTTGGAGAATGGAGGAAGGAGCCTGTTGGGTGATGCCAAGTGGCAAACAGCTACCAAAGGGGAGGCTGAGCAAGGGAGGAAGAGCTTCTGCTAAAAACTTGAGATGAATTATTCAGGCTGATACAGACAGAAAATGCTCTGCTCCTGTCCAGCCCTCCCAGCTGGAGCCCAACCAGCCAACAGCTGCTTTCCCAGTAATCGGCAAATTCCCTCAGCCCTGCTCTGCTGCTTCAGTGCTCAGATGTGCGCTGACAGCAGCCATACAGCGACACAGTGCGTGGGGGCCACCTCTCTCCTCTTTCTCATCAGAAGCAAGATAAAAAGAATAGGGGCCCCTCAAGCTGCTGAAGGCAGAGGAACTTCCCTCAACTTATTTCTTTGGGAGATCATCCATTAATTTTGTGTAACAGGGAAAAGACTTTCTGATACTTTGTCTGGCCCTGTGAACCATCATCACCTCTCCAAGAATACACTGGCTTCCAGTGAGACTGCTAATTGACACGCCAGGACCACTGGCTTTGTTTAAAAACCATAGTTTTTTGTTTTCCTCCTGGGTTTTAGCCTGTAGAGTAAAGCCAGATGGAGATGTGCAACATGCACAGCCAGTGACAGTCCAGTGTCTGCTGTGCTCAGTGGTTTTTCCTTTCTAAACCTCAACAGGAATTTAAAATCCAATCCTGCATTTAATGAGATCTCCAAGGCTCGATTATATTGTTCATTAATGGAACAATATGCTTATAATTGGAGCCATATTATAGAGGAGGGATAATGAGCATCCACTAGTGTTTCCCTGCTTAGGTGGAGCCGTGTGTAGGTCACTGGGGAAATAACACAGGTATGTGGTTTTCCTTTTGAAAACTGTTGGACAAGGACATGAAACTCTTGCTAAAAATTCACCCAGGGACAATTATAATTCATGTAATCATGTTTAATTCCCAGAAATGTCTCAACTGGCAGTTTTGAAAGCTCTGCTTGACTTGACACATGCCTCTCCTGTGAACAGAGACGTAACCAGAACGGTGCTGCAGGTCTTGTGTGTCAATTATTTCCATAAACTATTTTTGTGATGAGAAAGGTGGTTTTTTAGTTCCTCACCTACACGGCCTCACACTGGTTCCCTTTCGGCTCACATGTTACCACAAATAATACTGGTGCTGCCTTTACTGCTGCAGCAACAGAACAGGCTCTTGCATTTAAGAGCAAGCTGATGACTTTGAAGAGCCATAATCCACCCTGAGATCCTCCTGCTTCTCCCTCACCAATCTAGCAGCGCTCTGAAGGAATTCTTGACCTTACTGGGCATGTTTGAACTTCTCATTGCAGTTCTCACAATCAGAGAATCTGTTTGGTTGGAGAAGACCTTTAAGATCAAGTCCAGCCAGGACCAGGTTCACCCAAGTCACCACTAAATGTAGCTCACTGCTGAGATACTTGAGCCTTGGGTAAGCAGGATAAATTTGCCATGCTGTTGTACATACACCATCTTCAAGCAAGCTGTATCATGCAAAGCGTTGGCAGTTGTCTTAACCTTTCATGCACTGGTATATTTTTGCCTCCTTCTCCAAGCTTACTGCCCACACTGGAGCATCAAGCATATGCTAACTGAACTGGCAGCTACACTTGCTGGCACCCTGCCTATTCAGGGAGATTCTAGAGAGATGCTGTCATCCTGCAAGAAGCTTTCATTCTGCAGCTCTTGCCATGAGAGGGGGAGTAAACAAGGTCACCCGGCTGTTGAGGGTCTTGCAAAACTGTTCTTCAAGCTCCTGCAAAGGATCAACCTGAGACACAGGGGGAAACCCTGTTTTCTTTGCTATGGGAAACTCTACTCCTGACCAAGTTGTGTGACAGCCCCGACTGCGTAACACAAGCATTTCTTTAGCTAGGAAGGTGGGAGATTTGATCTAGTGGAACAGACAAAATCTGCAATCGTTCCCTCATAGCAAGCACATTTGCACCTAATTCAGCCTAGACCCCTGTGTTGTGACAGGTGTCATGAAAAGCCACTTGGAAGGAGTGAGTGCAGGGTAAATATCACAGGAAGTACTCAAGAATTAAGATAGTGAGGCTCTGCTGGTTACTCTGACCTGAAAGCTCTAAAGCTCTGTCAATAATATAGTACTGGAGCTCTTAACTTGTCATGGCAGATCCAGCACAGACAAAGGCTGCTATGTTCCACAGCCTTTGATTCTCCATTTTGAGAATACAGGCTGCTCTTCTAAAATCCTCTGAGTTTGTAAGGGTTCAAGAATTGCATTGTTTCACTGGCAGCCACCACCCATTTTCCATTACAAAGCTCTGCTACAGAGAATATCTATTTTATTTTTCTTTGTTAGTTTCTATTTTCCCTGCAGTTTGGAGATAGATCATCCCACCAAACTAAATGTTTTCAGAATGCATGTAAATGAGGCACACATTGCTTTTAATTCCTGATGATAAATTTAAATCCAAGCAGAGCTCTAACAGCCTGGAAATTAGCTATAAGCAACTGTGGGTACAGCTAGAATGTCCTCATTTAAAGCATTTTGCATTGAACAGCACTAACTAGACAAACTGAAGTTTCAGGACCTCTTTAAAGAAGGCACCCTACACCCCTTGGGAACAAATGAAAGAGATGCTTCCATAACGTTCAGATTAAAACTCTCTCTAAAGTCAAATCAGAGAATATTTTCTTTAACAATTGTTTTGTGCTACCCAAATTGTGACTCCTAGAACACAGGTCAGAACGGACCTTTGGAGATGATTTACCTGCTCAAAGCAGGGGCAGCTATGGGAGGATCTGAACCTTTTAGATATCTCCAAGGACTTCACAACCTGGAAGTGAAACATCTTGGGCACAGAGATGGAGCAGTCTGTGCACTGAAGTGTCCTCTTGTAGGTCTCATCGCTGCTTGTTTACAAATCAGTGGTAACTGATTTTTTTGGTTGTTGCTCAGTAGAATAAGTGTCTGTCTCAGAAGTGGCTAGTGGCTCTGCTACACCCATGACATGAGCACAGGTTTCTCAGAAGGTTCTAATAGTGCTGAATTTGTGTGTTTTGCTTCAACTCTTCCTTTCGCAAAGCAGCCTCATCAGCATTATGGAGGCAAATCTCTGTCCTTAGTGTGATGGTGGAAGTCCTTGGATGCTAATGCAGCAACAGCCTGTTAGAGAGGTCCCTCTTAGAGGTTTCTTGCTAACAGTTCCTGTACTATTGCATACAACGTCGCTGCAAACCTCCAGAGATAGAATTCCTGTCCAGAAACAGACTCATTTAAACTCCCAGAACAATCAGGAAAGTTCAAGTGTGGAGCCTATTGCAAGTACACTCTGGTGCAAAAGAGACTGGTATGTGCAAGAACCCATAGACACACACATATCAACATGCTGGGAACGTTCACAAAATTTTAAAGGTCAGACTAGGGAAACTTTTGGTATTTCTCCTCTGAGCAGCTCTGGAATGAGTCAGGAACCAGCGTTACTTCATAGGTCTCGCTGTTTGCAAACACCACAGCATAGTTCAAAGGAACAAGCCAGTGCAATGTAGTTCAAGAGAGCTCTTTGCATTCTCATGGTTTTTAAAAGCCACCTGCTAGATGATCTATAACCCAGCCCAGGAATTCTGCATGTCATGTGAATTCCTTAAGGTATTGTCTCCTCCTAATTACAGAAACTTGTATCTGAATTCCCCTCATATATGACCTCTTTTATTCCTTTCTTTGGTCACTCAGGACTCAAGGTTTACTTTCTGGAAAGGCTAACAACAAAACATTTTGAGAAAAAAAGAAGACATTTTAAAGTCTGAATATTCCTAGCAGCTTCTTCCCACGTTCTACAGTCATCGGGCTGGAGGAGACAAGTGCTATGACGTTGTCATGAATACCCAGCTGAAAACTAGCCAGTGAAGCACACTTTTCAAGTTCCATGCCCACCATTAGGCTCAAGGTCTTGGTCTTGTGTCCCTCTGGTCAGCCTTTAGCAGCTGGAGCACCTGAGTGCAAAGCTGCAGATTCAGGGTTTACTCCTCTGGACATCTTTCAAGGTCCAAATGGCTCAACAGAATGGTAGAAGAGTGAGAAAGACCATGAAAATGAAGCCCCGAGAGCTTATTCCTTGATTAGACACACAAATAATTACTCTTTTTACTTTAACTATACAAAGGAAAATTCAAATGTCCTTAAAGTCCATTCATGAATGGGAAATATGTCAATGCAGGGGATTAGATAATTCATTTACAAACGGTTTGGTGGTGTCTGAAGAGCTTTTACAGCCCCTGATAAGGAGCAGCTGGCCTTCTTGGCAGCAACAAAGAGGCTTTGTCGCTTCCCTATTAACTCATATTCCTCTGTTAGACGCACGTGTTGCCACATCTAGTAGAAACTATTTGCAGAGCTTTGGAACTTATCTCATCAAGCCTGAAAATTCAACAGCATATTAATTTCCCTGTAGGATATTAATTTGCTTTTAGACTCCTTATGAATGTTGACAACTACATATACTCTCTGGGCCAAACCAGCTGAGTTTACTGATTTAATTTGGGCCTCTAGAGTGGATAAATGGAAGATTTTGGCAATAATGAGCTTAGATATGAGAATAACCTCGCAACAAGGGGTTGGCTTTCCTTAAAGATGTAAATCTCAAATCCATTTTAATGTCACCATTGCTATATATACACTCCAAGATGAAAACAGAAGAGGCATTTGTATAATCTCCCGCCCAGAAAGTCTCTGTGCCAAAGGATTCCATCCCAAACAGAAATACCATATTACTGCTAGAGCATGGGAGAAGCAATAAATTACTCATTAAAAAACTCAGATGGTGCAAAAGGCCAGTGTGGCTGCACGCAACCTCTTGCTCTTAGGGACCCAGAAGAATGCGCATCTACTTTAATCCCCTCTGAAGAATATATATGAGCAAGAATGCTTGCTAGCATCACCCGTGACTAGTTGCTGTGTCCTTTCAGAGACATTTCTAGGGGGAGATGCCTACAAGGAGAAACACTGCCTGGTTATGCACTTGGTGAGCCATCATGCAGAAGAGCCTCATGTTGGCATCCCATCACGCTACAGGTTTTGCCTTGCCTGCACTGCCTTTGCCCTGCTTTGCCCCATAACCTCTAGAAACCACAAAACCTGCTTGTTTTGTCAGAGCAGTGCAACCACTGGCTGCACCTCCAGATGTGTTTGATAGGAAGCTATGTAGGAGAGAGAAGAATATACCAGAGCAGAAAGCAGTTTATGTAAGATAAGATGGGCAAATACAGCTGTCAGGAGGTATAAAATTAATGGAAAACCAATACTGACTGGCTAATGGGTGGTGCCTACACCCATGTTTAATTCCTAGATAAAATAACCAATTCAAAATGCACGACAGACTCATGATTATTAATGATAAGTATGGATATAGTGAGAGAAGTAGCTTGGGCTTAGGTAGCTGGGACACTAATATCCCTGTGTGGTCACCAGTACAGTTAGACTTGGTACTTGCCATACCTTCTGGCACATCAGATTGAGTCAAGCCAGGAACTAGGACAGCAGGGACAGAGCATGCAAGAGGCAGAAGCCAAAGGCTTCCCAGCTCAGTAGTCTGGGTGCCCACTGACTTCTAGGGACTGCTTTCACAGCATGAAGCCCACAAATGTCTAGAGTACGAAGGATGTCAATGCCCACCTTGCATGGACCATGATCATCACCATGGTGAACATGGTGGGTCAAAGCATCAGTTGCAGAGATGACACATCAGGCTCTTGTGTACCTGTTCCTCCACCAAATGGGTTGGTTGAAGTACAAATGTCTCACAGAGGATGGAGATCTATGCAGCACTATTTCCTGCAGCGCTATGGGTCACCAAAACCACCATCACAAGCTCCAAAAGTAATAATCCTTACTACTGTCAATAATTAAGCAATGAGAGAGATTAAGACTTCTTTTTCCCAGTGGAAGCTGTGACCACTTCTCTTGGCTGCCATGGCAGTCACTTGTTATACAATATTCATCCTCAGAGTGCTTCCCTATAGGATAGGAAGGTCTAAGTGCCTATCAGTGAGTCATTTCCACTAGCCTAATCTCTGAAAGGTGCTATGGGGGAGATGCAATGATTTCCAAGAGGTTTTGCAATCACTCCACACCACTGAAGATCAGACACAAACTAATGAAAAACATAATTTCCACAGCCTCCACAATCCCCTGGACAGATTCCTCTTTTAGACTTTGAGGTAGTTTTTTAAAAAAAAAACAAACCCAGAATGGTATCAGACTAGAAGCAGGCAGCTGTTCATTAACCCTCCTGACAGAAGCCAGGCTCAGTTTTTTCTCTGAGCTGTAGCCCTGTACAAAGATGGGTTTGTTTGATGCTTGCAGCAAGTGTTGTCTCTGGAGCCTGTGCTGGGGAGGGAGACTGGGATATCCTACATCCTTGGGGACTGGAGAGCTCTGGTGTGATAAGCTAAGGAGGAAACAGTCTTGGCACTTGGACAGTCTTTCTAAGAATATCAACAGGCTCCAAAGGAAAGAAAGAAAACACCCACGGTAGTTTTTTAAATGTCCACATGGGACAGATTTCAAGCTTTTGTGATCAGGAACAGATACCTTGTTTAAGAAACTTCCAGAAGGGTATCAGGCTGACCCCAAACCTGTATTTGTAGACACACAAGTGTGACAGGTTTCAGCATATTTTCCCGAGTTAAGCCCATCCTCAGTAATTGGCTTTTCCAGTTGATGGTGATGAATTAAGGGAGAGCTCCTTGTTAAAAGGACCAAGAGCTCAAATCCAGCTTGGCTGTGTATCTGATGCATGAAAACAATTCCTAATATCCCCAAAAAAGCTTGCTGTCTAGAGAAGGGATCATTAGGAGAAAAAAAGCCCTTGTGATTAATGCTAGTTGTGTTTTAAGGCACAGCTGGGACAGGTATTATGAAAATCTACATGAAACTCAGCCAGAGAGAATAAAATCAGAAATAAGAGATAAATTAAAGAATAATCTTATCCTTTATTCCTTATCTTATTCTTTATTCCTTATGAATAACTAATTATGCCTTAAGAATAATTCTTTATTCCAATACTATTATATTTAAGAATAGTCTTTATTCCTTAAGAATAAGATAAGAAATAAGGAATAAAATAAGGACTAAAGAATAAGATGAGGAATGTTAGTATTCCTTATTAAAATAAGGAATTATTGCAAAAAAGCACCTTAACACCATGAGCTGAGAAAATCTGCAAGAGTGGGTTTTCCCACAGGCCACAGCGCTCACACTCACTTATTGTAGAGGACAATATCTGGCCTCCAGATGAGTTCTGAGGGGATTCGGATAGATGTGACGTTTTCATATTCCTGAGGGTCCCAGCGCAGCTTGTAGTCATGCCACTCCTGCCAAAAAACAAGGGGGTTTGCAAAGCTGGGAGACTTTGGGCTGCAAAACTGAAGAGGAACAAGTTAAAACCACATATTGTGGTGCACCCACCTGCTTCACCCAGACATTCGTGGTCATCATTTGATTTTTCTCATCCTGAAAAGCAAAAGCGGATATTGGTTAGAGAAGCAGATGGAGTGGCCCAAAGAACTAGTTAAAATTCTCGTAATTATACTTGTTTTTGTAATTAGAAATTGCCTCACAATAAAAGCAGGTTCCACCTTGGAAATGAAAAGCAAATTTTTCTGTCCTTTAACATGGGACAGGCCACAGCTGCCTGATACCTCTGAACAGCTGAGCTTGCACCTAAGCAGCCCTGTGAGCAGACGAACTTGAGTTTATTGGGATTTTCCTCAGAGCTGATGGATTCAGCCTATCCCAGACTGAAAATCCCTGGATATCCCTATCCCTGTGGCCAGGCAGCAGCTCCACGGCTTGCCTTTCACCTGAGTACTAAACAAGGAGCTGATGGATGTAGATCCCCTACCGCCCCTGTTTGCACCTGGATTGCAATGCTCAGCTTCAGCTGCAAGTAGCATCTAGTCCTTCTGCTGTGAAACTTTATTCCTGATCTCAGTTCTAAAACCTGCAGCTCAGCAGTATTTCTCCTTCTACCAAATACCTGAGCTTGAGCACTACGGATTGGCTTTTCTGAATAAATTCAAGCTACTCTGCTGACACCTAACCCTTGGACAGCCTGGTGTCAGCTGGTGGACTTTTCCCCATCCCTAAGCAGAAATAGTACAGAAAGGTAGATCTGTCTATCTGTGTATCTACTTTAAAATAACATAAGGCAGAGAAAATGCCTGCAGAGGTAATGCCTGCAGAACCATATTAGAATTAATTACTGCTTGCTTCTTGCCTTGCATATTTGTTACAACCCCTGTGTAAAGAACTCAGAGGGATTGTGTGGGGCAGAGCCCAGCGCTGGTCTGATTTAAGTGTCGCACCAGAGCCCAGAGCTTATTTGTGAACTGCTCATCATTAATGTTGCTCTTGTAGCAGCTCAGGATTAATTGTGAACATTAAAAACCAAGAGTTTGGGGGGAGTGGGATGGAGCTGTGACTCCCCCCTTTCTCTATGCTGTTGGGGCTCCAAGTGTAAAATCCAATTGGAGATACCCTTGTCTAGGGATAGGAACTGATACTTCCAGGGAAGACTGTTCCAATGCCTGACTGCTTGGTCTCTGCACTTGGGATCCCAGTCTCACAGGTGCCACTCTTTACTGGAATTTTCCTCGCTGGCTGAGTGCAGACACTTAGTGAAAACTCCTGCCTGGGAGCTCTGCCACAGTCCTGTCCCAAAGTAAGCATGACTCTAGCCCCATGGGCTCTCTCTTGTAGGGGCTTTGCAATGTGCTAATGACTGACTGCCACTTCCTCCTGCACTACTGACTCACAGCCAGTCTGGAGGAGAGCAGGTGATTCTGCCACTGCTGATGGTGTTCTCTCCTCTGGGTAAGCACATGCTGTCCTGCAGAAGGAGTCTAAGTGTGTTCTTTGACAGCTGAGGAGTTTCTTGACCCCTTACAACTCTTTTCTGGGCTCAGGAAACCCTCAGCACACCAGGGTGAGGCAAGGACATGCAGGGTTGTCACGTTCCCCACTGATTTTCATGTGGCCCTCAGTTTTTGTCAGCAGGAGCTGGGGTTTGAATACTGCTCTGATTTCCCTTTCAGACTTCTTTGTTGGGAGCTAAACGTCAGGTCTAACAATTGAACAGGATTTGCGTCATAACAGCGTCACTGTCGGGAATGGGATCGACAACTGAGGGGCTGGAGAGGATAGGAACTCTCCCTCAGTGATATCCACTGGCCCCAGCACAGAACTGCCTGCTGGTTGTACTTGTAACCACGAACATGATTTTAAGATTATTAATTCTTCCTAAGTAAACTGGGAAAAGCACTACAAAGCAGGTGTATTGATCCCCCACTTCCACTGTTCAGCAGCTGCATAATGGAAAGTCTCTCTCATGCCTCCACAGTCACTAATGTCTCATCTTTAGTCTTATCAATAATTCAGATGAGAACCAAACTTCAACATTAGCAACAGCAAACAGCCCTGGCTCCCTCTGGCTGACATCAGAGAGGGGTGGGGAATGCAAGACCATTTCTGTGCTGCTAAGCTGGAAGCTGATGGCTTCTGCACAAGGAGATGTAACTCTCCAGCAACTGGTGTCTTTGCCTGCTCATGGCCAATTCCACCTCACTTCTGCTTCTGCTGCATCTCAAAATAATGATAGGATGAGGGGTCACAGATGAGGTTTAAAGCTGAAAAAGGGTGGATTTAGGCTGGACATGAGGAAAAGTTCGTTAATGTGAGGGTGGTGGATCCTTGGA
>VZRI01011209.1:283825-298546 GCA_013397515.1 Upupa epops | reverse complement strand
GGGGGGCTGCATCCCTGGAGCCACACTGGATGGGTCTGGGCAATCTGTTAAAGATGTCCTTGCCTGCTGTACAGGGGCATTGACTCCATATCTTTCTATGATTCTAAAATATAGAGTGCTGTGGAAAGCCACCTGATTGTCCTGCATCAGGAATACCTTCAAGATGCATTAGACATTTCATCAATTCCCCTTTAATTCTGCCACACAAATACAGTAAAATGGATGGAGAGCTTCCAAAAGTGAAACTGATTCTTGTTCAAGACAAACCCAAATACACTGTCCTGGGGAGAGGTCTGTGTCAACCGGGATGTGACAGAGAAACACAAGGGAGCAAGATCTACACAAGATTCCTGTGTGCTTAACATCCCATTCAGGGATGTCTGGATTCAGCATTTGATCCAACACACTGAGGCAGTCATCCTTTACACACCGAGATGGTATTTATCAGTCCTGAGAGTGAACTGCTCTGCTTACGAATGTAAGTAACTTCTATCTCAGCAAACAGTAAGAAACAATTTTCCTGTGAACATCTGCTAAATTAACTAAAAAAAACCCCTCAAAACCTTCATTTGCAGAAAGCTCTTCAGGCAAGAGATCTTCCAGAGATACATGAACCACTGTTAGCTTGTGTGAATTGGTGTGAACAGTTATGGCTCACACTGCAAATCAGCTAGCTGGGTTTTTTCCTTAGCCAGGACTCTCTGGAATTTATGCCAGTTGCTCCTCTGTGCTCATTGATAAGGAATTTGGGATTTTGCCTATAATAAGTGAATTGTTGACTAGGTACTCCCACAAGTCACCCCATCAGAGCACAGTAAGTCGTCTCAGCTGAGATCAGTCTTCTCAACCCAACCCTGGATCAGCCAGTAAAACTCCCATATGCCAGGAGCTTCTCCCTGAGCCCCTGCCCCATTAATCTCAGTCGCTTGTTGCACCAACAGACTGTACTTACAACATCGATGAGCTGGGCAATGGACAAGCCAAAGCGGACGATGACCACATCCGAAATGTTGGCAACAGGGCGGGACCACTTGTTATAACCAGAAAAGAGTTTCTTCAGGAGACGCTCCTCCGCGTGGGCTCGTGTTTCCACATGGCTGAAGGCTGTGGGGAAGGTAGGGGGCAGGTATGGGGCTCGGTGGTGTGAAATGTGTGCAGTTACATAGCTGGAGCCTGTCCTGGGGGAACCCTGGGTTAAACCCGGACATGGACAAGTAGGGACCCATGAGAAGGTGATGCCACCCTGGTGACTTCTCTCCCCACTAGCCCAAGGGGTGCCAGGTATTTCTCACTATTTCCCCCTCTGCAGCCAATTCCCACTATAGGGTTTCTATATGCAGGAAGTGAGGGCATCACTAAAACCATTTGAAAAAAGACCTCATGGGCCGTTCTACCCTGACTCTGGTCTGATTTTACAGCCGCTTCACAGCAAGTTTCTAGCCCTGATGTCTGTGAGTGGGAAAGAGGGATGCTGGAAGGGTAGGACAAAAAAGAAAAAGCAGCCTCCAGCTGGGAGATTGGGATTTTGGATCAGATTTACACACAAAAACTGGCACCAAAAAGAGGGCAGACTGAAATCCTCTCTGCAGACTAACCTTCATCACTGGTCTGTGCAGTGATGCATGAGAAAGAGGAAGGGGAAGAACACAAACTGCATAACAGGAACATCATTGTCCTCAATAATAACTTTAAAAGTTGGAGGCTGCAAGAGGCAGTCCTGGCCCCGCACGGTTGCTCCAAGAACCATTAGAGGAGCCTGTTTATTAAACATTAAAATCCACCCTTCTTCCAGGGAGCTACTAGGGAGCTGCATGCAGATACATCGGCCATGGCAGGGAGAGAGAGCCAGGGGCTCTCCCCACATCTCTTGTGGAATATGGCTCCTACTTAGTCTTTGGCTGCCCTGGATTGTACAAAGGGAAGCATTAGCTGAACGCTGGCTGAGCTCTGCCCAGCTCTAGCTGTAGCCCAGAGACACATTAACACACTTTACCCAGGGAAGAAAAACCCCGGCAAGAAGGAGGATGCTGATCCCCTGCCTGTATTGTCCCTTCTCCACTGCTGCTTTAACCCTTTCTCCATCAAATCGGGCAAGAAGCTGAAAATAATAGCAAAACCTTGCTCAGCAGAGGCGGCGGGGATTTAGGGAGCTGCAGTGAAGGGGCAGGAGGATGCCGAGTGGCATGGCTTTGAGAGGGATGAGGGAGAAAAGAGCTGGAGAGCGGAGCAGAGATAGCAAAGCTTTCTGAAACTTACCGGGGAAGATGCTGGCACACAGCAGGAGGAGGAGGTTTCCTTTAGAGACAAGAAATCCCATTGTGGAGCACAGCCCAGGCTCTAGTACGTAGAGTCTCCAGTCAGGGCAACTTTTCCTCTTCCCGTCTCTGGATCTTCCAGCTTCATTCCCCTGAACTCCTTCTCACATTCCTCTGGTAAGGGAAACAGCTGGCATATTGTTTGGAGGGGTTTTGTAATTTCTTCTTCCGACTGATTTCCAGCTTTTCCTCCCAGAAGAACGCACTCCCCACAGACGGATGCTCCTCCCTGGGACACCGATACACGAGATGTGTAAGGGAGAGGAAATCTCCTGTTAATTCACAGCCTCCCTGGTCTCGCTTGCTTTCTCTCTTTACCAGCGAGGTGATTTGGCCGCTCCGTTTATTTGTTACTGCTGCTGCTGTTTTCACCCTTCCCCCAGTCCTTTGGGCAGCCTTCGCTCAGATGTTGCTGCTGTCGGGGCACTGATGCCCACGGCAGCCCTTGGTGGAGCAGAGATGAGCCCAGTGTGTTTGTATATTTAATGTACTTAGACCTGCCCACCTCCTGCTTAGGAGGAGGAGGAGAGATGCTGTGAGCTCCGGCAAACAGGCTATGGGGAGGCAAACTTTTAGCTGCAGAAATAAAAGGGGGAGACTCAGAGCCCAGCTGCAGCCAGAGGTGATGGGTATGGGGCCACATGGGATACTGGGAGCACCTGAAGCCCAAACAGACCTTAATTAACAAGCACTGTCTGCTCAATCTGGTCTGAGTGAATTTCCAAACCGTTCCTGGAGATGAACAGGGTAATTAGAGAGGTTCCTGGCCTGAGTACGTACCTTTGCTGTCAATAGTTATTGGGTTGATGAACCCCTGAGAATAGGGTCTGCTGTACAAACATGTAGTAGAAACGCAAATATTAGTCTCTACCTGCAGGCAATATGGAAATATATTATAAATTATGTTTTCAAATATATTATTAAATATATTGTAAATTACAAGACATATAAACTATGTTTCTATCTTTATGATAACAAAATATTTCTATAGAATACAAATAAGTGTACACTGCAAATATATTTGTATGTATTATATATTCAGTTATGTTTTACATATAAAATATATAAAGGTAAGAAATATAGATTTTCTGTTTATATATTTTCATATCTATTTTCTATGTCTATAATGTATAGATGCAAGCATACCTTAATTATAATATATATCTTAAATGATTATATATCCCTTAAACATACCACAAGTAAGTGTAAAGTCATAAAGGGGTTTTTTGGGTGGAAGAAAGGACAATTTCTTATGTTAAAGAGAAATTACCACTCGAGCCCTTCATCTCACACCCCTGATTCCTTGCACAGGAGACAAGAATCAGAACCCCTGATTCCTTGCACAGGAGACAAGAATCAGAACCCTCTCTGTTTCACTTTCAAAGTAGCTTGGATATTACCACAATTACTTACACACAGATAGCAAATGGGTTTAATTTTCAGGCAGCGGTAAATGTTGCCAGCTGTGAAATTAATCAAAGCCTGCTCTAAGAATACTAGCTCCATATTTTATGTGTAATCACCTCTCTGCTCCCAAAAGCATCTCAGATATCTTCAGTATAATAGATTGCTGGCTGAAAAGGGGGACTATTAAGGGCAAAGGAGAAATGAGGTCTGTAGAGAGATTATAAATAACACCAGGGTAATGCCAACTTCTCCTTGTCTTTCCTTATCTCTTCTTCAACAGTTGTCTACCTTTCCCATGACAAATCCACTAGACTCCTGTATGATTTTCCCACCCTGCTTTGGGGTCCTGACCCTCCCTGCAGCACCTGTGACATGCTGTAAAAATCTCTAGTGTTCATTGCAGGGAGCCAGCATTAAATTAATAAACAGCAGATGTGAGATCAAATTAAAGCTGAAGTGCAGGTCACAGCTTGAAAGGCAGTACTTCCTTATTACACAGTCAGCAGGAGGGTTGCAAAAGGGTGATCACTCCTCAGCAGTGTAAACCCAACATCACTGGGTCACACACTGTCACCAAATATCCCCTAACATCCAGGCAGCAGCCAGAAAAATCCATTTCTTTAAACCCTATTGCTGTATGAAACCTGGAGGGAATGGGACACTACCGAATGGGACACCACCACAGTTTGCGTGTCCCTACATCCCACACTGGGTCCAGAGCTGCCCAGTTAGTACCTAGCAGCATTAAAAGGGAGAATCCCACGTTTCAACCCCTCTAGTTCCACTCACAAGCACCAGATACGACAAATTTCACAAATTCCCAAAGGCACATGGTGGGAGCTAGAGTTTTAAAAGGCTACTTTTCAAGGAGCTGATATTCTGCACAGGTCATGTGTTGGGCAACTAAACCCAAGGGATCCAAGATCAGTTTATTCCCTTTTGAAAAGTCTGGTCATAAATAATAGGGGTATCCTTGACTCCAGGCCATCCTGCAAGGAACTGATTCCAATCCCATGGATAACCACCATCCATCTTCACCTTGCCTTGGCTCCCATGCTGCTGCTGATGGGAACTGACAAGCAAGTACTGCCTTTGGATTAACCCTATAAATAATTCTGATTGGAAAAGGATTTCCTTCATTTGGAAAGGAATCATAAATCATCCATTCCTTTAAGTGAAAGGTTTATCCCTCACCGACCTGGCCCTGGTTTTATATGATGTGAGGAAGGAGCATATTTTACAGAGGTTTCTGTGCCTTGAAGTGACCTTGCTAAATCTCACAGCCAGTTTCTTTCTGCATCATTGGGCCATAACAAAATTTCCATCAGCTCTGTGTGAATTTGGAAGGCAATGGCTTCCTCTGGTTCCTGTGCAAGGGACTCAGCCTCACTGGGACAAGAAATGCCACTTAAAGGTTTTAATGAGTCTTTTACTGAGGGAGGAAAGTGTGACTCCAGCTTTGCTCTCTGAGCCTTCTTGCTAACATTATCTTCCTCTGCCTGGAAATTATGTGGATAATTTGGAGAATTCTGATGTTCACAAAACCTTGATGCAAACATCTCACCTACTGAAGGTCATAGACAGAACCAAACAGAACTAGGACTGTGTTTTCCTCAGAATGTTCAGGGAAATCTCAGCCTTGTCCTTGGAACAAGAACAAGCCAGTAACAATAAGGGGTTCAAGTGTTTTGGATCATTAAGTAGAATTTACTGCCTATAAACTATGCCTGAGCCCCCTCTCTTGCCATCACGAGTTCAATATGAAAAAAAGTCCCCTACTGAAGGAGGCAGACAGCCCTAACAGGGATCCTAGGACCGCATGTTTGCTTTGAATTTGCCCTTTGTCTCCCTGATCTTGCCTTCGTTGGCACGGCCAGCTCTCCAGGGCAAGCCCTTGGCCTCTGTTTATTCTGTAAAATGTCATCCACATGTCTGAATCTAGAGCAGAGGGACATGCTAATGATAATATCTCCTTACTTGTTCCTTGTTTGGGCTTCACATGGGGCAAAGCCTGTTAATGGAATGCTGGAGAAACACCACCATCTCATTCGGAGGTGATGTGATTTATTTCCACACTGCCCCTTCCCCCCCGCACCCCCCATCTCCATTTCTTTGACAAAGATTTCTCCTGTTCCTAAGTGCTTTGTTATCAAGTAGAGACTTCAGGTGGAGCAAAAACAGAAGGAAGAAACCCAACACTGAGGGGAAACGTGCCCTGAAAGGAGCCGAGCAGGGGGATGTTTCTCTGAGAAGAGCCAGCTCCATCTGCCTCTGGGGGAAACAGCCGGGTACTGCCAGCCTCGCCAGAGTGACTCTGATTTATTCATATTTATCTCAGCTTGCCTGTGAAGTGACAGAAGACTTTGAAAGACATTTTTAAAGTAAATCAAACATTATTTTAATTTTTTTTACTCTGCAAGAGACTTTTGGCCATGCAGGGAAACCAAGGCATGTGCATCGAGGTAAAAACAGCAAAGGAAAAAGCAAGTGTAGTAAGGACAAGGACTTTTTGCAAAGCAGCAGAGAGTGGTATGAAACCAAGGCTTCTCCCAGGCTTCTTTCCTTCCTGGAAGCTGGCTGTGGACTGGTTTACAAACCGACAACACTACTGTATCCTCTTATTTTCTGGAGCATCCCCCCAGTGATGATTAGACTCTGGGGACAAAGGCAGCGCCACGGCTTTGCAACAGCTACAGCATCCACAGGCAAAAACCAGCTGTCCATTGTCCACAAGTGATCCAGCTGATGTGAAATGCTCCAGAGCTGCATCACCCATGTGATTCTTTCTAGACTAGTTTCCATCACAAAGCACACACCAGTGAGCAGACTCAACTGGCAGCCACCTGCCTGGTAGCCCAGCCCCGGGTGCACATGTCCTCTAGCCAGGGACCACAGTGCTGACTCCAGGTTCCAGCCATGTGGAGATGCTCAGTGGCACATGGAGCAAAAAATTTATACACTTGACAGCAGGGAAGCCTGGCTAAAGCAACCTCTCTCCATCCTCTCAGTGAGCTGATGAAGCTTAGAATCCAAGCACAAGAGCCCTGTTATGTCAACGTACTGTGTTGGCTTGAAATTCTTGTTGCAACGCTGAGCTGGGAATGAGGGGAGCTCAGCCCCTTGCAGGATTAACTCCATAATAAAGCTCCGGGACAGGCTGTGCTGGTGGAGGGCAGGGGTGATTCTTTCACCATCTCTGTGTCATGGCTGGTTCTACTTCACTGTCCTCCATGGCCGTGTAACAGTGTTCACCTTGTCCTCCAGCCATTGACTCACAGTGTCAACATAACCCACTAATCCAGATATTTTCCTTGGATTTCTTGTCTTCCTGTTCCTCACTCAGAAGTATCATGGGAATTTCTGAATAATGCTCATTTTAATAAAGCAACAAGAGGATCTCTGATTCTGGCTGAGCTAAAACAAAACAACAAACAAAGTGAGGCAACTGTTGAAAATGCAAAGGAAGGCAAAGCAGGAAGTTGTGGCTTCATTAAGGCTTCCAGCTCTACAACTATTAAAGACCTCAAGTTACAAATCAGATGAACCTCTACATCTTATTTGTAAATGCCAGATTCCATTGTAAAGAGTCTGGGAAGAGCAAGGAGGCAGCTTTCGTCTCTCTCAACATGCAAGAGTATGGATTTTTAAATTAGAGAACAGAAGTCTGACTCTCCAGACGAGTTTGTTCTCCAAGGATAGCTTTGGTTTCACTGCTCAACTTTGTAGATCTAAATTAGGCTCTTGTCCTTCCTCACCAGAGGGCAAACGCTGTCCAATTTATTTGCTAAAGAAATCTAGAGTTGACTGATTGACAATTTCTTTCCATTTTCTTTCCTTAATCAGCACCAGCTAGAGATCACAGATCTTTCAAACCAGCTCAAACTTGTCCGCAGGCACTGTGCTCTACAAGCAAAGTTGGGTTTGATGAAACCCACAGAGTAAATGGTCAGATGAGGTGGCTGAGTAAGTTATAACCCCCCCTGAGCTCCTGATGCATTAATGTCAGAGGTAATAAACTTGCTGAACACCCCAGGGTTTGAATGTCAGGGGCTCAGTTGTGCTTGATCCATCCATTCTGCTGGACCTGGATCTTCTCCAGACACCCTCCCCAGTTGTACTGGTGGAGATCAAGAGGTGCCACCCTGGTTTGAAGCCCTCAATCCAAATGTGTAGACATTATCTAAAACAACCCTCATGCCAGGCATTAGCACCCTGAGCACAGGTCATTTTATGCTAGCATGGGTTGCAGAGCAATCCAGGCCTCCAATGCCTTCTTCAAGTGCTCTCACCAACGCTGCTGTGAAGGCAAGGATGAGATTTCTAAGAGATAGACCCTACTCCAAGCTCTGTCTTTGTGACTTCAGGCTTCACCACCATGCCCATATCACTGTGAATGTGATCTCTGTGATTTGTGTCCTCTGTGCAAAAATCAGCACTAAAAAAATGCAGTCGGTGCTAAAAACTTGGTCATAAATATTGTGCTTGGCAGCAAGCTTTGGCCATAAATATTTCCTTGCTTAACCAATAGGAAATGATGGCTCTTAAATCTCAATTATAGTTGAGTAGTAACTGGCTCATGCTCATTGGCACTGAGGTCCTGCCTCGCTTGTGCAGGAAATGAGGGCAGCTTTCCCACAGCAGCCCAGATATAGTGACTTCTGGTGATTCCAAGAATCCAGCAGCATTTTTTCCTTCCTGAGTTTGGAAGAGATAAAATGAAAAAGATAAATAAACATGTGCATCTACTCCATTAAGTCTCTGTCCAAAAACTTCCTGCAGTAGACGTTGTAATGACAGTTCTGTCCCAGCTTCTTATTTTTCCATCAGTCTCCTCATTTCTGGCCAGATTCACTCATATGTAGCTGACAGACGGTTACAGGATGTGGATCTTCAGAAGTACTACCCAAATCAGGGAGGAAAGATTTGGTTTTTAGGAAATCTATGGAATTGGGAGTAGAGACTCTGCCATCCTGTCCGGTCGACTGGCTAAAATCAAGCCAGTTGAGATGACCTTTAGTAACTACTATAAACTCTGCGTTCAAAGTTAAAAAATGGAAGAAAATGGGGTTCAGAGTGTCATCTTTTTGTGGCTACCAGGCTAACCTCAGCCACACTCACTATACTGGGTCCTGCCTCTCTCCAATGTGCACCCCAAGAGGTGGAGAAGGGGCAGTCCAGGAGCTCCACAAAAAGATACCACAATAGACTGAGGTCCGGTCAAAGATCCCTTCTCCCTTCTCATCTCATCTGTTCCTTAAACAGAAAAAGCCTTTCAGTAACCTGGAAGGCAGCAGCAGGTTTGTCTGCATTTAAGTCCCACATAACTGGTAACTTCAGGCTCACGTCTTCTTTCTGCTCATGAAGACACCTGTGTTGTTTTTTCCTGCCGACTGTCCTACGTGAAAAGAAACATCAGCCATCTGTTCCTCCCAGAGTTTTCTGGATTACAAGCACTTCCTTGATTGAGGAGAAAGTTTTTCAAAAAGGTACCCATTTCCCACTGATTTCCAAAAGCTGTAAAATCTTCCTCAAAAAATACAACTTGGTAGCCTGCTGTCAAGGCACAAGTCCCACATGTGAATAACACACCAGCCTTTGCACGGGCTCAGATTCACATTCAGCACCTGGACTGGCACAGCAGTTATTTACAGCATCACGCACGGCTCAGCCCGAGCAGAGGAACACAAACACTTCAAGTGCCTGGGTAGCTTTGAAGATCCAGACTGTGCCCATTCAAATGGCTGTCACAAACCCGCAGCCGCCTATGCTATTTAAGAACCCAGTTACTTTTTGCACTTTTCTGCAGAACTATTTTATCATTATGTCTTTAGGTCTCATTATGCCACCCGAAATATCCCAAACCACCGGGATATTTATACCTGAGTTGCAGCTTATTTTGCCAGCGAAGATGATTGGGCTGGCACAACTACGAGTCTCTTCCCATCCCAATGACCGTAGAACTTGGAATTAGCGTGAAGACACATTGACATATTTTATTCCAGATTCAATTTTTCTTGGCATAGCCTGGTGTCCCATATGGCCCATTGTTGGACCCTGCACCAGCTGAAGGGAAAAGCATCTTTGATTGACACTTGAAAATACCAAGTTGTGCTTTTGGGCTGGCTCAGGCTGAAAAATGCTCTTGGCAAATGGAAATAGTCATGTCGTTTTTATTCCACTGCTCAACAGGAAGGAGATATTTTCCACACTGAGCAATAGACATAGAAGTTTATTCTCTAAGGGGATAAAATATTCCTCTTTTGATCTCCTGTAGCGTATTTCTAACTGGAAACGGGTTTCAGATCAGGCATTCAGCTCTGAATGTAAGTGGGGGAAATTAAAATCCACTCCTCGCTGTAGCTTCTGGGTTTAAAAATCAACTGGCTCCTTCTTTACACAACAAAACTCCTGGTCTGAATAATTGCCTGTTCCGTGGGTCTGAAACCCTCATGTGGAATACCCACCCCCAAGATACAGAAGATCTGTGATGATGGAAATTCCACTGAACTCTTCAGAATGAGAAATCTGGAGGACTGGACACTGGCACACTTCTCTTTGTATATCACCCCAAAGCCACAATCATCTGTCCCCACTTCCACCCCTTGAAGTCCTATAGAACTATCTGGACTATCAGAGTAAAAAGTTTACCAACTCTTTCAAATTTTGACATTATGGTTTAGGAGAAAAATGAAAAAGGACTCCCCAGACTATTTTCCAAAGAAATAGATATGAGGGTCATGGTTTGAAGCTTGAGAAGGGCAGATTGTGGCTGAACATGAGGAAAAAGTTCTTGCATCTGAGAGTAGGGGATCCCTGGAACAGGCTGCACAGAGAGGTGATGGAGGCTCCATCCCTGGAGTCATTCAAGGTCAGGCTGGATGGGGTCGAGGCAATCTGGTCTGGTGAGTGATGTCCCTGCTTGCTGTAGGGGGTTGGACTAGATGACCTTTGGAGGTCTCTTCCAACCTAATGTAGTCTATAAATGAGCAGCAAATAACAACCCCCCTTCCTTGTTAGTAGCACGGCTTGTGCTGACATTATTTTTCTGGCGATCCTGATGAAAGGATTTTAGTGCAGCCACAGAGGAGTAGACTAATTTGACGGCTGCCCCAAGAAGTGAAATTTTGTCAAGGTAGGAAAGACTGGAAAAGATGAGCAAATCATTCCCGTGTCCAGAAATTGCTCATATCAGAATGTCTGCAATGCTCAGATTCTCTCAGTCACGATCCTTTCACTGCCAATGGAACAAATTCAGGCTCTTGGGGAGAGGAACGCTGAAATCACGTATTGTATCTATTTTATGGGGTGGAAGATCTGGTGGACGCAGAGCAGTTCTGGTGTGGAAGTAGTTGAGGTTGATCCTATGGCATAGTCCATAGAACACCAGTATAAGCACCTTGAACAAAGGAGTTTTAAAATGGAAATGAGACAGAGGGCTTCATGCAGCAGAGTGAAAAAAAATCAATGGGCTGTAATAGCAGCTCTAGAAAGTGGAGCAGCCAGGACCTAAGAGACATTTTGCTCTCTGTATTCAAACACTTCTAGCAGAAGAGGTTCCTGTGGTGCTGCCAGACATTTCTCATCTTTGGCCTTAATGAAGACTCAAATCATTGAGCTGAGCTTTGCTTTGTGCAAGGAAGAAAAAAGCACTGACCATTTAACATGGAAACAAAGGAGCCCACAAACGTGAGTCATAGTCCCAAAGGCAGTTTCTTAAAAATTCTGGGATTGAAACATGTAAATGATCTTCTTGTCAATCCTTACTTGCCCCATCCTATAGAGCTATGCTTGACTCTGTGACTGAGACTTTGTACAGCTGCAAGAAAAAGGGAAAAAATTAATTTCAAAATTAAATGCTTTTTTAACATCAGTGGCTGGGACTGCCCATGGGGCATGGCAAATCCTTCAGTGAGACCCAACAATTCCAATGCTCACCCAGCCTGCAGCCACATCCTTCCAGGGCAGAAGCAGCCTTCAGAGTCTTTGAAAGCAAGAAATTCCTCCCTGTGAGGGTGCTGAGCCACTGGAACAGGTTGCCCTGGAGGTTGTGGCTGTTCCATCCCTGGAAGTGCCCAAGGCCAGGTTGGACGGGGCTCTGGGCAACCTGGTCTGGTGAAAAGTGTCTGCCCATGGCAGGGGGTTGGAACGGAGTGATCTCTGATGACCCTTCCAAACTAAAGCAGTCTGTGATTCTATAAATCAGATTGCTTGTTCTGCCCTGGAAAATATTGTTTGGATGAAAAGTTTGATAGCAGAAACATTTTAAAAAAATTTCTCTTCTTTGCAGCTTTGGCATTCATGGAAGTGTTTGGATGAGGGATACTCACTTCAAAAAACCCTCAAACCTGCCTCTGGCAGCAACCCCAGCTGTTGTTTGTTCCTTTATTCACAGAAGGCAAACACAAACCTGTAAATCATAAGCACAAAAATCAATGAGGCTTCTGCAGGGGGATTCGCTGGAGCTGGTTTTGAAGGCAGAGTGGCTCAGCTCAGCTACAGCTGGTGACTCACAAGCACCAATCCCCCCAGCCCGGCAGTTCATTAAAACCCAAGTCAGGTCCCGTGCAGCAGTGGTGGTATTTTAGCATCACAATTGCTTTGGCAAGGTGTAAATTGCCAAGTTGCAGGGAATGACCTTGCCTGAGGCAAGTTACCAGTTTTATGGAGAGGGGCAGGAGATTATTTGTGGAAGAGATGAGAGCAGGCAAGGGGTTGACAGTCTGAGTATTTCCATCAGGATTCCATCTGTAGCAACCAAAGCTTCAGTTGAAGACAATCATTGCTAGGATACAAAAAAATCTGTCCAGATCCATAGCAACAACTTACTACAAGAAATTCTCCAGACGTTCATGATGATGGTTCACCATAGATCAGCATCTAGACTTCTTGGGGTTTCTGCAGGAACATCTTTATCATCCAGCTGGTAGCTGTGAAAACTGATTAAACAGGAAAACAGGCACCTCCAAAGATACTCCCTGCAAAGATCCCTGTTTAGGGGAGATCCTTGGGGATCAGCAGTGCTGGTCCCTACAGAGGAGCTCAGAGCCACACATGCATCCTTTTCCTTTAGGGACATCAAGTTACGTAGCCCTGGCTTTCTCGTGTCTCAGACACCATCAGTGTCTTTGCTGGAGACTTGACCCCCACATACAAAAAGACTGCACCAAAAATCTAGATTTGTGTCCCATCTCCAGTGAAGCTTTTGGGTGTTTAATGCAGCCAAGGCTCAGGGCTTCCCTTACAGGGTAGGATCTGTCCCATCATGTCCTCCAGTTCTGGGCATAGTAAAGTTTCCCATGAGGTTGGCAGGACCAGCAGTTCATAACTGCCAAGGCCTGGTGCAGGGGAAGGACAGCAGAGGCAGCACCAGAAGAATCCAATTGGAAAAAACACACTATGTTTTCATAACAAACCCCCACTGAGAGAGTCAGACAAGATTCCAATGCCACTTCAACCAGCCTTTTCAAATTCTGCTGATTATTGCCTTTTTTTCTTGTAGCTAAAGTTCTTATCAGACCAGCACTGCACAGCACCCAATAAGGGAGAACAGGGCAGTGGTTCACAGTGGGACAGGGCTGGGGAAACTGGGCTGCTGCTGCTGCTGCTACCAATTCACCATCCAAACATACGAAAGTGCCCAACATCAACCCTGGGACACTAAATTCCTGCCAAAATAAGCCACTCCTCTCAAGCAGGGTAATGATTTCCCCAAGGATCCATGTTTTCAGGCTCTGATCTGTGCCCAGGTGGTACCAGCCAGTCTTCCCAGATTTGTCACTAGGGAGTCACTCCCCATCTGCAGTAGTATAGTCCGTTTCCCTCAAGACCCCATTTTAATTTACCACCTCCCTTCTCAGAGCTGTTCTCCTGGTGCAAGATGCTGCCTGTGAACAGTGCCACCAGCTGGCCTTCAGGGAAGGAAAGAAGTGACAACCAGAAAAATCCTGAATCAGTTAAGTGTGCACCAGGGAGGCTTTTATACGCCTAATTAGAGGTAATTAGAAGTCCTCCAAAGCCATCTACCCAAGTCCTGCTGAATATTTATTGCCCTATTCACAGGTAGATTCTTGTTCACAGGCAGTCTCCAAGAGAACTGGTGTGTTTGGGGAGAAAACAGTGACATATGTACTTTAAAATCAGTTATTTCCCAGTATTAGAGTGTGGCCCGGTGCTTATATGATTTTTATAATTGTCTAAAAATGTACAGGGAGGGACAACGGCTTTTTAATAGGATATATCTGAGAGGTGACCCAACCTTGATAGAAACAGTGGTTCACCTGCCATTGCTGCAGTAGTTTGGAAATGCTGGAGGAATCAAGGTGTTATTTCAGCTTGGGCTGGTGGGACATTCTGTGTAGAACCAGAGAAGCCCCTGATCGTATGAAATTTTTGGAGCCAGACCATACAAATCAAACCTCACAGTCCCAGCAGCAGCAGATTTCATGGTATTCAAGTGTTCCCATGGAATTAAGATATGGAACCTGGAACCACTAGAAGAGAGACGGAAAGTGGAGTCACTGGGTTTAAATCCGGGCTATCAAGGTGGGATTTTGAGGGGCTTTAGGGATTCCTGCCTGAGAAAATGCTGCACATCAATAAAACTTTCTGGGCTCAGCTCTCAAGAACTGCCCTTCCTTTAAGCTTACAGACTGTGGAGCCATAAAACATCCCATATTTAATATTTCATATTAGTTTACATGCAAATTTGTAAACCTGGTATTTGCATCTAAAGCACAAAAAGAGGTTAGGAAATCACTAGCAAATCAAACATGAAAACAAATCTCTGCATCTGTTTTAAGCTTCACAATTTTAAGCTTTTCTCGGGACTTTCAAGGAAACAACACTCCGTGTTTGGAGCGAAGGTGCCACACACAGGTCACACATCCCTCCCCACCCACCCAGCGTTGCACATTGCCCCCAGTAAAGGCACCACCTGCCCCTTCTGCACTGGAAGCCTCATGTACTGCCCCACATGAGAAAAACTGAACCACCAACAGAG
>VZRI01011209.1:272517-283797 GCA_013397515.1 Upupa epops | reverse complement strand
AGAGGAAAGGAAGGAAGGAAAAGCAGACAAATTGTTTAACATCAAGAAATCCTCCCAAGAATGGAAGCTGCTGCAGGGGGTCAGCAATTGCTCTCAGCCTACCTGCCACTGAAGGGTGGAACACAGCCTGGCTGCAGCACAGGGACAACTACAGCCTTCTTTTGCCTGAGAGCTTGAACACAGAGAGAGCAGAACTCTTGGACTGTGGCCAGTACCAGCTCATCCCGGCTCCTGACAGTGGGTCAAAGAGATGAGCTGCTGCTCACACCTGCAGCCTGCTTTGGGGGGGCGTGGGGGGGGGTAGTGAAACTGCAGCCCACCCTTCTCTCTGAGGGTCCAAACACAGAGAGTCAGCACCAGCTTGTTCTGCTTCCTGGCAGCCGGGCAAAGTGAAGGCAGCTCCTCCACACCACTTCTACAGCCTGATCGCCTTTGAAGATGCCAGACAGTGGTGAGCTCTTAACCCTCTCCCTCCCTAGGAGCCTTAATTACAGAGGAGAATCAAAGAGGGGAGAAGGCCCTGAAGAGAGCCTATCTACCAGAACGGGCATGGCCCCACATGAGCCACATTGCCTTTGCCTCCACCAGACTGGCAAAAATCTTCTATACTCTGCCACTGAGAGACTGACAGAAGCCTCTGATAATAGAGAGAGAGAGAAAACATAAGTACTGATCTCCTAAACCTTTGGCAAACAGAAAGAGTCTGGGATTCTGTTACATCCTCTACATTTGATGCTGCTGTAGCCTCAAAAAAGAGCTCCTGAGTCAAGAGGAGCTAGAAGCATGCCTGAGACATCAGGGAGGGCTGATGTCTGCAAGAGGACTGGAAAAGGAACTTTGCACAAGCATCAAATGTATATTTTGTGCTGTATTCCTGCCACCCCCCACCCCCTCCTTCTCTTCTGGAAGTGGGGTGCAAGTGTGTGTGTGTGTGTGTGTGTGTGTGGTGGCCTTATGGCTATGAATGTTGGTGTACACTCTCCTTCCCCAGGGCCTCTCATCTGAAGCCAACACCCGCACTTCTCTCAGAGTGTGTACAGGCATTGTGATACAGTTTCTGTTTTACCTTTTTGATTCTTTTACTTATTTGGGGATTTTTTCCCTTTTCTTCTTGGTGATAGGTTCAATAGATTCTTTTCTTTTTAGCAAAGTTGCTTCATTGCCTGTTGAATTGTCAGCAAGAGCTGGTTGCTGTGCTTGGGTTGCAGGCACCAACCCAAACTGATTTAGACCCTCACTCTAAACCATTACAGTTGAGATTGCACTGATTTCAGTGGGCTTTGTACTTTGCTTTAAACATACTGGGTGTGATTGGAAAACAAAGACGATTGTTTACAGAAGTTGGATGCAGGCACCAGCAGAGCTGATAGATGAGGCTCTGCACAAGGAACAGCTCTGTTTCTTTAATTTCAGCACTGGAAGCGCATGACACATCTCACCTAGAATTATGGGTCTCTGCAAACATACAAGTACTCCAGGCTCCACGTGAAAAACTCAACAGTTGACCTCTATACAGCACCTGTCCTTCCAAGGAGGTGATAGGAACAGCTTATACACACTTGTGATTACACAACCCACAACTCAGCTCTCCTTTCCATGTGCATCCCTGGAAGACATGCAAGATAAATATAGAGAAAGCAGTACCTCAGCTAATTAAGGCCTCACAAAGGTGAATTGTTGAAGGTTTAATTAGCTGCAGCACAGCTCACCAATGTTCGAATTGCAAGGGTGATTAAATCAAAGTCAATTCATCTGGATCTAATTTGTGATGTGCAGGACACCAGAGGGGTGAGTAGTCTTCACCTTTTGTTCAACATGGCACATCAGCAGCAGCACAGGGGAAATGAAGGTAGTGACATCTCCAGGGCTCCTCTAGGCAATCTGTTGTGTTACTTTTCCTGCAAAAATTATTCATCTGTTACTGAGCCTGGCTTTGCTGAGAGGGCTGAGCTCCAAAATCCTGTTGCCCAGTTCCCTTGGAGTTTCAGCCCCGTTTTAGTAGGAAAAACTCACAGAGAGGTGGGACATGGACCACTGGGTGTCTCTTTTCTATTTAAGGCTGGAGAAGAACATTTGATAGGGTATGTAACACTAGGATAAGGGGTAGTGGTTTTAAACTGGAAAAGGATAGATTTAGCTTAAACATCAGGAAAAAGTTCTTGAATCTGATGATGGTGGATAATTGGAACTGGCTGCCTAGAGAGGTGGTGACAGCATCATTCCTGGAGCCATTCGAAGTCAGGCTGGATGGGGCTCTGGGCAATCTGTTCAAGATGTCCCTGTTTGTTGAGGGGGTGGGACTAGATGTCCCTGCTTGTTGTGGAGGGGTTATACTAGATGGAGGTGGAGGTCTCTTCCAATCCTATGATTCTAATCCTATCATAGGGGATCCAGCTGAAGGTTTCCTGAGCTCCTGGTCTGCTTCCCCACAGCCTCAGCTTCTCTCAGTAGTATTTTAAACAGAAGACAAATTGGAATTTTCCAAGAAAGTAGAAATCTGAGGTGGAGAAGAAGAGCTGTAAGTAATCGCTCCTGACTAAGCATTTCACCCTATAATCACAGTCAGAGCTGCTGATCCAAGCCAAAGTTCTTCCCAAAGCTGGAACAGTACTATCTCCTCTCCATTGGCAGCCTGGTGCAGGTACTGCCATGTGCAACAGGAAAACTTCATAAATCAACATGCGTGTTACTTCTAATGAAATCTTGAAACCATCACCTGTTCCAAGCAAAAAGTGAAACAACTAGACATCAGTTGAAGAATTTCCAGAGCTTGAGTGCAGATGTGATCAAATGCAAATGGAAAAGACATAAACACATAGAGTACTAATATTTTAAAACTGGATTTGTTACTTGCTATGTCCAAGGTGTTATCTCTCAGAAGTGTAAAACTTGCTCTGGGAGTGAAGTACAGACTGTGACTAAAAGCTTTTGAATCTCCCAAACCTTTTTTCCCACTCCTTAAATAGAGAAAGTCTAAGACCACTACTGACTACCAGCGGCTTTTTTTTCCTCTTCTGTGGTGGCCATGATCAGGTACTCTTGCTGCAAAAGAATTGCCCCCGCTTGAGACAACTCCACTGATCCTAAATGTACAAGGAAATAAAAACATGGAGAGTTTCAAACAGTTTTCTAACCTTTTCTCTAACTTTGGCCTCTTTCTCCTTCTCCAGCACAGCCCAACGTGACATTTCCTTTCTATGCCACTCCACATCCTGAAAGGCTCTGAGCCAGAGGATGAGAAACTCAGCATGAGGATCCAAGGAGAAGGGAAGGTCAGAGACTGTCATTACACTTCTTGAGCCAAAAGAGTGCTAAACAGGAAGCTCTTTGGCTTGACAGTACCAATTATTTTCCACGGGTAGAAGCTAGTTTCTTCTATGGATGGACAGACTCCTTAGCTGGACAGACAGCAGCTACATTAATGGATCAACTGAAATACACAGCAGTAGACGGATCTCTTCTGTGCCTTCTTCTGTAGATTTAAAATCCAAAGAGTATCTTAATTCTGTCTGCCTCTGTCTGAACATGTCAGCTGTCTTGGTCTGCCCAGATGCAAACTCCACTCCCACAGTAAGGAAGAGCTGATTTGAAACGGTTTGCCATGGAAGATTTAAAAATTTCTTTTTCCAAAAGTAAATCTTGTGAGTGTGAGGCTGTCCTTAAACTCGAATAATTATAATAGTTTCCCCTCTAATTTAATCTTATCCACAGCCCTTTGGTTCCAGAGTAGCATCTTCTCACTACTGTCAACAAACTAACGGTATTTTTGCTTAAGCTTGTTTACTCTTTCTTTACTTTAAAGTGAACAGAAGGTAGGATTTGTAAAAAAAAACAACCCACATTAAAAAAAGAGACAAGCTGGTAGGAAGGAATCACATAGTGCCTGCAAGAGAACAATTAATACCCTCTGTGAAGTTGAGCAAGAGCCACAGAATTCATTTGTGTACTAACAGGATTTTCCTTTGTAAGGGAAAACATGAAATATAAATCAGTGACTGACATTTCTCCTCTGGGGAATAAAAGAGGGAAAGAGTGACACATGACAGATGGCACAAAAGTGACAGCGCGCTTTGCGTTGATGCTCAAACCATTTGTTGACAAGGAGAGTTTAAAAGCTTGAACAAAATGAGATCTTTTCTGCCCAGGCATTGCATCAGCCAGTGCTTAGCTGGTTTGTGATGAAGGCAGGAAAATGCTATTTAAAGTTTCTAAAGATTTGAGGGGAAAAGAAAAGCAAAAGGATGATCATTTTCTTTAAAGTCCAGGTTGTGAAAAAATAATAAAGCATCGGCACAACATTTTCTCCAGGATAAGGATTGAAAGGCAGCACAGGAAATAGGTTAAATAAACATAAATTTACTGCCATAAAAAATCAGCGGTTTGCATTTTCCCCAAAGAATTTTTCTAAGTAGGCAGTAGTTGCTCTTCAAAGTCTCATCCAGATACCTCTTATCTATAGATATACACATTTCCTCTCCCCCCCAATATATACACACGCTCCTCATGTGTATATAGCCACACTACACACCTATTTAATAATACAAATGTTCTATAATCTAAATATTTCATAATATCTGTATTATGTACAGATAATTTAAGCAGTACACATATGCTTTTTGGGTTTGTTGTTGGGTTATTCGTTTAGATTTTTTTTCATTATTGGTGTTTTGTGGGGTTTTTTTTCACTTACTGAGAGGAACACCAGAGCCTGAGCAATGAACAGAAGGGGAAACTTCAAGAGGTGCTAGATGGGACAGGGGACAATGAAGTGGAACCCAATTTCCAAATCCACCTCCTTCAAAGACATTTCTCAAGAGTTCAAGAGTTCTGCGTTTGTTTGTGTGAATCAGCCTTGCAGATACTTGCCAAGCCCAGTCTCACAGGAACTGGGATTTGGATCATCTCATACTGGTTTCTAAGCCAAATATGGAAGCCTTCAAGAGCTGTGCAAAATGCTATTTCTTGAAGACTAGATGAACGATCCCTGTTTAGTGCTGGTTACACATTCCTACTAGTACCAAGTGAACATTTGTCTCCACTGTCTTAGGAGGCAGGCAACTACGAGTGGTGGTTTGTCACAGTCTGAGAAGCCACTGGTCAAGTGAAACCCAGCAAAGAGCTTCGTACGCCTCCAGCCAGTGGTGAAAGGCATTATCTGGCATAATTAACTTCTCTGTGAACTCAGCACATGCATCGGTCAGGTAAGTCAACTTCTCACTATAATCTGGTGTCGAGATCTGAGAGATGAAGTAGATAGCTTAGGGATGATTCTTCTGCTGTATGCAACAGTTTGCTCCAAGAACACAGCAGCAAGCCAACCCTCTTCTGCAGTGGCAATTGTAAGAGCACCATCTGGTGACTTCCCCAACAAGAGTGCCTTTCCTCCTGCATCATCCTTCAGGATTTGGAGAGGTCATTTACTGGGAACACCCGGGTTTGTCATTTCCCTTCTGCTTCAGTCTCCAGGAGCTTGAAGAAGCATTTTACTTCTTTTAACTGTTCTGAACTAAGGGTGAATTTTTGGGTTCTGCCCATAAAGACCCTTGCACATCAGTTTTGAGCAGGACTGTGGAATATTTTAGGAGCTTCTTCAGGAGCTCACACTCCTCCCTGCTCTGCATGAGCAGGACTACAAGCAGATGGTTTCAGCAGAGCTGATCTTGCCTCAGGGTAGGTGAATGAACTACGCAATTTCTCAAGGTTTACTGGTTCCTGCCTTTCTCTCTGTTCCAGGACTGCAGCCCATGCAGCAGTTGCTTTCCAAGGGTTTGCTTTCAAACATAGACAACATAAGCCCCCTCATCCCTGAGCATATTCCCTCTCAACTACCCAGTCTGCCTTTACAACCTCTTCTCCACAGCGGGGAGGCTCCTCCATCCTTTTCAGCCACCTTCAGGATAGGAGGTGGCACCATTTCAACCTGATCACCAGGAAAAAGGCTCAGAGAAAGTCTGTCAGCTCCAAAGAACAACCCCTGCAATCGCGGCCAGCACATCACTGCACACTAATTGAGCCTCAGAGATAAAACAACAGGCTTCATGCTCCAGAGAAAGCCTAAACACTTGCTGGTAGATCAGGGATGGAGGGCTTCATCCTGGTGGAGGAGTTCTTACTCCCCTTGAAGAGTAAATAAGCTATGAGCCTGCTGATCCATGTAAAACCTTCACCTCTAAACTGGATAGACCAGAAGAGCAAAATCAGGATAAGAACCTGGGAATTATGTAGTATTATATATAATAATATGTATTATATAGTATAATTATGCTAATGTTTCAGTTCTTTCCAGAAGCCAGGGATGCTCTGATAGCTTTGAAGAGACCTCATATCTTACAAAGTGTTAAAACTCTAACATCTACCAGGGTTGCTCTTTTGACACCGGAAGCTCATTTTACCCACCCAGGTTATTTGTGTGGGGGCAAAGTGGCAATAAACTCATTAAAACTCATAGCTTTGTTCTTTTTTAACCCGTCAGAAATATCAACAGTTCATGTATTTAGAGCTGTGTGAGGTAACCTACGCCAGCCCTCACTTCAGAAATGTTATTGAACAGATAGAAGTGTAAGGTATCATTCATCACCCTCATGCTTGCTGTGAGGCATTGCCTTTTACCAAAATCTTGGCTTTAAATCACCCTCCTGTTATCAGTTTGAGGTGATTTATCAAGAAAACAAAGACTTCAAAGCCCAGTCTTAGTATTTAAGAGGACTTGGGCAGCTGTAGCTAAAACTAGGTCCTAAAACTTTCTAACCAGGCCTTTTGTGGTCGTCCTTCCAGCTCTTTGCAAATCATCCAACAGTTTAACCCATGGTTTGCCAGTGCCTGGGCCTTGAATTTCAATCAGTTACCAGCAATGGGTAAAGGCTGCCTCTGATGGATTAGTTGACCCATTCCACAAGCTCAGCCCTAAAAACAGCAGGTGATGGATGGAAGCTGGTTCATCCATTCCCTTCCTCATGAAATTCAAAATTGCAGGTGACGTCAAAAAGAACATTTTTCAGTTTTCAACAGAGATCACCTGCTCTCTCCACGTACAAGACAAAAGTCTTTTATCAAGATATTTTTGAATATGACATGCTGTGAGCTTCAAGCATTCAGGACAGGGATGGTTGGATGTGCACATGGAGACCAGCAACGGATGGTTTCACACTTGACAGCTCTATGACCAACCTACTTGGCTTTCACAGCATGATGCAAATTTCAAATCTAATGAGTAACCAAATAATATTGAAAATGATAAGCAGGAATATTTTTCAGCCTCTGCCTGAACAAACCCATATCCATACTTGGTCTGGAGTGGATTTGGTCTTGAGAAATGTGGGATCTTCCTCATAAAAGGATTGTGTCTGTGCAGCATCTGCTGCAGAGCAGACTGTGGAAGTAACTCTGCACCTCTTTAAAGAGGAAAGAGGAAACAGAAAAGGCTTTGGCAAGAATGTTTGCCAACAGGATTAACAAAGCTTCATAGTCTTACAGAGATGTGCATGGAGGTGACGATTTTTTTAAGGTTATTATGCACAATAACTGGTTGTTTGGGATTACTCTGCAGCAGAGAACTAATTTATGCACCTTGTGAGCATTTATTCCAAAAGCCTGGAGCTTTTCAGAGAGGACCACACACAGATTTGAGCTGTTTGTTCAGGCTGAGTAGAAAAGGATTCCTAATTCTTCCTCCTGATCTGTCCCTGTTAAGTGGTGTTGGCTCAACCTTCAGCAGAGGAATTTGCTGAGGCCGAAGGTCATTACCTCAGGGAAATAACCTTGCCCTGCAGGAATGGGCCATTTTACACAGTTTATCAGCCATTCCCTCTAACAAACAATAGCATAGCAATAAGCTGCTTCCACCCTTTCCTCTCCTTTAAAATACTGTATTTTGATGCCAAGGACCACCTCTCTTCGAACCTCATAAAGAAGTTCCTGCACCTGGAGTCCTGCATCCAGCTGTGGAGCCCCCAAAACAAGAAGGACAAGGATCTGTTGGAGTGGGTCCAGAGGAGGCCACAAAAATTCTCAGAGGGTTGGAGCCCCTCTGCTATGGGGACAGGTTGAGAGAGTTAAGTTGTTCAGTATAAAGAGAAGACGACTTTGGAGGGCCCTTATAGCAACCTTCCAATCCCTGAAAGGGGCTGTCAGAAGCCTGGGGAAGACTGTTCACAAGGTCAGGGAATGATAGTACAAGGGATCATGGTGTGAATCTGGAAAAGGGCAGATTGAGGCTGGATATGAGGAAAAAGTTCTTGAATCTGAGGGTGGGGGATCCCTGGAACAGGCTGCCCAGAGAGGTGATGGAGCCCCCATCCCTGGAGCCATTCCAGGTCAGGCTGGATGGGGCTCTGGGAAATCTGTTCAAGATGTCCCTGTTTGTTGAGGGGGTTGGACTAGATGACCTTTGGAGGGTCCTTCCAACCAAGCACATTCTATGATTCTATGATTCTTCCCCAGATAGACTGGAGAACCTACTCTTTACCATCCACAATGTTTTAGTGGGAATCATTCAGGTTGGCTCTCAAGTTTAAGGCCTGGCTTCCTACATAAGCTCCAAAGCTTGGTCTCGTGTGTGTTTAACATGACACCTGGAATTGTGGGTTACTCAGTATAAGTCTTTTGCACCCAAGCAATTCACTGCTGTGATTATATCTAGCCCTACAGAAGTCAGGAGTAGCTCTGCTGAGATCCTCCAGTCCTGTTAGAGGTGACAGAGTGACGCAATGGAGTGTTATTATCGTTCCTTTCAGTGATGCTGAGGTACAGGGCACAAAAGAGCAGGGACAGAAAAACTGCAAGAACACCCAGTCTGAAGGCTAAGAAAAAGCCTCACCTAGAGCAGGGAGAAGATCCCCAGCCCCCATAGCTTCAGAGAACATCTATGAAACCATCCCAGCTACTAATTCCATAACAGTCAAGCTAGAAAGAAAGAGTCCAATTGATTCATTCTGTTACTCAGGAATAACATAAATAAATACATGAGGTAGTGGTCATTCCTTAAGTAGGAAAAAACAGCAGCTGCCTCTGCAGAGCCAGGTGAGCTCATCCTGCAAAAGGCCAAAGGGCAGAGGTACCTTGGGTACTGAGTCCCTGTTGGGAGACACTTAACAAACAAGAGTTCGTATGAACTCTAGGAGGGAGTGGTTGTTGCTAGGGAACAACTCAGTGTATTAGGAGTCAGGTGGAAGATCAAGCCCAGCTTCCTATTAGACCCAGCTCTAGTCTGTGCCTCCTAACTTTTCAGAAAAGGGAAAAAAGAGAAAGACCAATGGAAATTTCACAGGGAACAACAGCTTTGAGGGCATAAAGACAAGAAAAAGTTGGAAAGATAAATTCTAACACTGTGGATCTTCTGTTGTTGAGGTCCCTAGTTGAAGGATTCTGCCTTTCTTTTTTCCTCCTGCAAGTTTTTCTCCCTCAGAACTCTCTTCCCAGTTACAAGTGAAACAAGGAGGAAGCTGATTCACAGAGCTGAAGGTTTCTTTTTGGAGGGGTCAGTTCAACCTGAACCTCCTGGAGGAGGGACAAGCACTGAGGAGAAAGCACTACATTTTCCAGAAAATTTTGCATACTCCAGAGAGATGGGTGGTAGGAAAGAACAGGCTCTGACCCCCTGTGCTTGTGGCTCAGCAAGAGGTTGGAATTGGCAAGATGCTAACATGAAGGGAAATTTACCATCATTTTCACCACGTCTCATCAAGGTGGCAAACACCAGCCACCTTTCCAGCACCATCAGAGGAATGAAGTTGGGAAGTTGGGAGCATCTGTCTGCTTAGACAGCCGGCTGTACACTGTTTGCCGCAGGGATAATAACTCCTTGTCAGGGCTAATGCTGTGTCAACCATTTAGGGGCTGAGTGGTGTCATTAGATGTGGCTTTCACACTTTCCAAGCCGCTTTTTGCTTGCAATTTGTGCCATTTTGTCTTTCAAGATGAGCAGGAGTGGTTTGGGGGAGGAGGGAGTGCAGTGGGTTATCTATTTCCAAACGTTTCCAACAGTGTTTGGGCAGTGACAAGTTGCTGCAGGCTGGAGAATTGTCTTGGGAAGGAGTGGAGAAGAGAACAGTGTGCATGAGGGGTGAGGAAGCAACCCCAAATCTGCTCTTCGTTTCAATGTGCAGGTATCTGATCGTCCCCATGTTCCTCTGAGCATCTGCTCATGTGAATGAACTCAGGGGCAGAGGAGTTTCAGTCTTGCACGGCACCACTTGTCATTTCTCTCACAACTAGAAGACTGCTGGATCCCAATTTTCATATCACTGGCATTACGTTCTTGGGTCTAGCAGTGCAAATTCACTGGAACAGGTTGCCTAGAGAGGAGGTGGAGGCCCCATCCCTGGAAACATTCACGATCAGGCTGGAAGGGGCTCTGAGCACTCTGGTCTAGCGTAGAGAATGTCCCTGCTTGTTGTAGGAGCATTAGACTAGGTCACCTTTGGAGGTCCCTTCCAATCCATTCTATGATTCTACGAATTTGTCCAGGATTTTCCTCCTGGAATTGCAGAGGAAGTCTCTGTTCAACCTATTGCAAAGGTGCTCTTTGGCTGACAGCTTAAAAAAAAAAGGATTCTGAAATAAGTTTTCAATATTCACTTTGGACAATAAAGGCTGTGGTAGGTCTCATCTCACCACATCTTGCTAGTTGGCAAGGTTTTTTTCTTAACAAGAGCTTGATTTTGATCAAGGGCAAACAAAATAGGGAAGTAGAGCAAGTGCTGTCCTAGGCTGAAATGCAGTTATGGGTTTCATTTGTTTGGGTTCAATCTCTGTGTCTCACCCCAAAGCAGCAAACCAGTCTAGGAACAACAGTCATTCCATGTCATCTGCACTGGCACAAGCTTTGCACTTGCCATCTTGCCAAAAGGATAACAAGGTCTGCTGCTTCTTTGGACAGAAAGAAAACAACTTAACAGGAGAAGCAGAAAGTGTGAAACCAAACCAAACCCTGAATCAACCTGGGAAGGACCCTCTTGTCTTTTTTTCAAGCAATACTTACTGCAGGCTGGCATCGTCTTCTCTGACAGCACTGTGTGAGCAGCAAAAATCCACCTGGTCACAGCAGCTGGAGAGTTGGCTCTGCCTTGACTGCAGGTGTCAGACGGCATCAGTGGCCACTTGAGGCTTTGCCATCTCTTGGGCAGCTGATTTGTTCTGACATCAGCTGAAGACATGCCCTCCCCTTCCCTCATGGTTAAACGTTCCTTACAACGACATTTCTTTTCCACAGTCAAACCTGAAATAAAATGGGTAAAATGAGTAGAATGAGCACTTTGATTTGGGGAAGGTGGTTAATCACAT
>VZRI01011209.1:221874-272505 GCA_013397515.1 Upupa epops | reverse complement strand
GGGGGTGGGAGGGTGGGGGTGGTTGTTGCTTCACTTCCACATACAATTAGCAGGGCTGATGCCAATGGGAGCTATTCTTAGCAGAGGGCAGGTGGGCTGGGATTTTAGATAAAAGCACATGTTAGACAGAATTAATGTCAATCAAGAATCAAACCCTGCTCTTGGTAAAACACAAAAGGCAGGAGGAGGTTAGTATATTTTAGCTGTCAGATGAAAGTTAGAGTTGTGCAGTGCTGAAGGGAATGGGTGGAAGAGAGAGAAGTGCTGTGCTGCCTCAGCAGCCCTAAGTTTTCACTCAGCAATAAAAAACGTATGGTGCCAACACACTGTGGACAGAAACCTGAGAGCTAGGGGAGCCTGTAAGGGGAAGGAGAGGTCTGAGGGATGTGGAGTGAGAGGTCTATTTTCCTGTGAGCACTGACACATGTGATGGATGAGCAAGAAGCCCAAGTAAGTGCAATGAGGGATTATGAAAACTGTCTCTACTGTAGGAAGAAGAATTGCCCTCGTGCTGAAAGGAGAAACATCCAGAGGACTGCAGGGAATGAGACCCTTTATTTCTGTCACTGGAGCCATGCCAAGAGATGGTGTTCAGGATCTGCACGTCAGAGAGACTCTGCGTTGTCCAATTCCTCTTCTGTCTCCTGCCTGGTGATTGAGTTACTGACCTTGAGTCTAACACCTCATCTTGTGAGCAACTCACAACCTTCCCTGCTCCTCGCCCAAGCTCTTACCTTTAAGATATCTCTTCTTACACAGTCCAGGAATCTCATTTTAATTCAGCACAAAATAACAGGTTTATGCTGCTGGACAAGCGAACAGGGGCTGAGGCAGGCGGTCAGTCTGACGCAGAGTACTTGGGAATAGGCACGTGATGGAGAAACACCTCTAGGATTTTATTTATGTCTCAAGAGCTGAAGGACAGGACTTGGCTGCTCTAGACACTGAGAAAACTCACAGGAAAAAAATCTTCTGTGTAAAAGAAACCTCCTGTCACCTTTGAGGTCAGAGGGGACTCAGCCACCCCTAAGGGTTTGCATCCAGCCGTGCCATCAGCCCTGGGGAGGAACGACATCTCACACATGTCTGCTTTGGACTGAGACGGTGCTTTGGAACACAAGATGGCTGCGGATTTCCCCAGGGAAAAATGAGGCAAATAGGAATAAAACTCTGGCCTCTGCACCCCTGCGCAGAGCCCTGAGACAGCAGCTCATTAAAAATAGCTCTTGCCCTGGTTCTACCTACAGACTGGGATGGGCTGAGCAACAGAAGGAGATCATCCCCATCCAGATGCGCATGCTGGGATCTGTCTGCTGAGTCCTGGGGTCCTGCTACCCTGAACACATTCTTCTGCCTCTTTGGTCTTGACCACTTTGCAGTCTCCTTTTCTCTCCTGGCCACCCACAGTCTTCCCTTCCCTTTCTTTATTTTCCCTCTATCTTCACTGACATTTCCCCCCTTCTCTCATCTCCCCTTCTGTCTCCCCATCTCAGATTGTCCTTCCTTTTCATTTCCCCATCACTCTAAATCCTTTCTGTCTGAGCTTCTGTTCTGCTCCCTCCTCACCCCTGCTGGGAACCACTGCCTCTGTGTTTACACGCATGTCTGTACACATTCTCTGTCTGACAAAGCAGAGAAAAATGCCCCTCTGAGACCCGTTCTCTTCTGCAGACAGACTGCCCTCTATGCCAAAATAATGACTCAGCACTGCTTGGGTGGGGGGAGGAGAAGGGGCTGTATTTACTCCTCAAGTGATGAAGGGATGCAAATGAGCCACACAGGCTTTGGACTGGATCCATGCCTAGAAGACGATCTGATGCTGGAGAATGAAAACAGCAGCAAGACAGGAAGATGAGGAGGAGGAGAAATGATTCAATAACAGAAAAAGAACTTGTAGCTGTATTTCCCTCTGCCCAGGGGCCAGGTGACTGACAGCTCCCCTCTTGCATTTAACCACCACACACGTACAAAGTTCCATGGGGTTGGCCCACTCCCTTTGTACAATTTGAACCATAATCCAACCATGAAAAAGGAACTGGGGCTTTTAGAGCTTTCTGCCAAATGTTTTTGAATGGTCACGTGTCACCTTGACTCCAGCATCCTCTATCTATCACTTCATGCCGTGTCATTCTATCTCAAAGGCAACCAGCTGCATCTTTAAACGTTGCCCACTTGAACTGGCTGCCAGTTTCTCTCTGACTCACACTGTCTTATTTTAAGCAAACACATAATGAAATATTTACCCTTTTTTTTCTTGAAAACGAGAAACCAAAGGCAAAATGGAACATTTCTGCATTTCTTGTCCACCCTCCAAGTCTCTGAACTGCCCCCTCACTCCCACTGGGATGAGGCAACTGCTCAGGAGTGACCTGTAGCAGTAAGTGCAGCCTCTACTTGACAGATACTGGCAATTCTTTGGGCGACAACAGTGTGTGGGGTTTCTCCTGATGATGCTTCTGGTGATACAGTATCCCTCTCACCTTCTCTCTGTGAGAATGATTTTACCCTGACCGTCTTTGTATCCCCACATGCCTTACTGATTTTGCTGGAGTTCCTCAGTGTTGGTTCTGCAGACAGCCAACCACACACTTTCTCCATGGATTTCTTCTCTGAGTCTAAAAGACGCAGCAGAGCCCCCATTGCTATGAACCCGAAGATCATGACTCAAAGAATCACACACAGAATATCTTTGGTTGGAAGAGACCTTTAAGTTCATTGAGTTTAACTGCTCCCTCAGCACCTGGGAGGCTGCTAACTGCTGTCCCTCATATCACATCTCCATGGCTTTGCAACCCTTCCATGAATAATGACCATGACATTCCATTGTTTGATAAATCATCTACTCATCATCTTTTCCACAACTTCCTTATTCTTGGCATCTTTAATGATGGATTTCCCTCATTTGTCATCAGCAGGAAAAAGCTCTGCTTGAGTTTCCCAGTATCCTTGTATGGGGATATACTGGGATCGAGCTGATTTTATCCACAAGATAATAGTAAGCCTGTGGGAGGAGGCTATTAGTGGAACAGAATCAAAAGGCATTCTGCTGACTCTAATCTGTCTCTTGTCATTCTGCTGCTACTGTTTGGTCTAAACAGCCAGGGCGTGAACTAGCCATGAATTTCTGTGGGGTTTATGTCAATCTTCCGGCTTTTCATTTCAGTAGTGTTAGGTTTTATTTATTTAAGGTATAGCATTGGGCCTGGCTTGGGTTGTGGATAATCTCCTCTTAGAGCTTTTTGATCCATTTTCCCAAAAGATTATTTAAATCTCTTCTTCCCTTCCCCCAGTCCATCATCCCACCACACCAGAGGATAATTATTTATCCTCTTAGCTCACCTCGCTTCCACAAGGCCACCGGTAAATACTGGCCAGATGTTAAGAGCAGAGGAGTTGGGGTCAGTTTTTGTGCAAGGGTTGCAATATGGCACAGCAGCAACAATCCGAGACAGCAGGACAAAAAGGACTAAATCCCTGCTTAAGTAAACTAATGCAAAGCATAGATCTCTTGTTTGTCTGTGCCCTGAGCTTGGCAGAGGCCAAGCTGACCCTGTCACAATTTCTAGCAGTTCCTAGGATGCTCCAGCTTGCTGCAACAAGTTGTTCTGCCAAGCACATGGAGAGTGAGCAAACAGATTTCAGCCTCAAGTTGCACCAAGGGAAGGTCTAGGTTGAACATTAGGAAATAATTCTTCCTGGAAAGGATCATCAGGCCTTGGAACAGGCTGCTCAGGGAGGGGGTTGAATTGCCATCTCTAGACATGTTTAAGAATCATGGAGATCTAGAGTTTAGGGACAGGGTTTAGCAGTGGTCTTGGGACAGTGGAGTCCATGGCTGGACTTGACTATCTTAAAAGATTTTTTCCAATCTAAGTACTTGACCTAAGAGTCAAGCAGGTCCACAAAGAAATGCAGCGTCCAAGACCTTCTGCTGCTCAGTTTCAACAAACTCAACTGAGTTTGTTCTGCAAGAAATTATCAGGCTCATCCTGAAAAGCCCTAAACCATTCTGAAAAGAGTGTTGATATTATTTCCTTCAAAGGCTGCTCTGAAGCCACACACTGGAAATTGGCTGCATTTGGTGTTCAAGATGAGGATTAGGGTGAATGTCACCAATCTCAGGCCACACAGAGCTAGAAAGGATGTACAGGCTGATAAGGGGGATTGGAAATCCCATCACAAGTATGATTCAGAATATCTGCTTTTCTCTTTATCCTCCTCCTGCTTTTGTCTTTAGCAATCCTCTTCATACACACCCAGCCGCAGAAGAAATTTTTCTCTTCAAGGCTCGTGAAGGCTACTTGAAAAGCTTCAATTAGCAAAGAAAGGTTCTGGCCCTCTGTTTGCAGCACTACCATTTCTTGCTTTTGCTGAGCCCTCTGTCTTCATGGAGATTACACACTAATCTTAATTAAGAAGTGGAAGAGGAAAAGAGGGGTCTTTTAGCCTGCATTATTCAACTTTGATTTGACTCATTCCCTGTCAATTGCAGAAAAAAACCAGTTCAAAAACTTCCAGAAGCCTTTGTCTAACAGCACTGGCCACAGGCACCATCAGCCTTACTGGAGAAGAGGGAACTGCACTGATATGGGCAGTTTCTCACAGGGTGTAGTAACACCCTTCTCAGCAGCTAGCTCTGATCAGATAGATTTTTAGATTTCAGGTCATGTGCTTTTGTTCTTGGCGTGGTTCTCACATAGGGGTCTGGAATGCACCTCAGCCAGTTTGTAGAGAGTGAAAGCGAAAGATTCAGGGTCTCTTACTTTAGGTTTCACAACTTTAAACAACTTAAATGCACTATATTAAACAAACCTGAATACACTAAGTATTTTAAGAAACCTCAAGCACTTCATTCTCAAAAAATAATAGGGAGTCTACATCCAGCTTCCCTGTCTCTTGGCACAGGAGTGGGTTTATGTGCAAGATGAGCTGAGATAGATGGTCCCACACTGCTCATTAACATCTCTTTAACAAGTATCACAAGCACAAACAGCTGAACTGGAGAGGGTTAGGGCTATGCTTGCCATCTTTTCTGGAAAGTTATGTTTGTAAATGTAGTCATGGGAATATCAGCACCTGGGTACCCTGGAGATGTCACCTCCTATAAGTGAAACACATATAACAGAGCAGCTTATCACACTTAAGCTACACTACATACCGTCACAGTCCCTGTCATTATTTTGGGTTTAAGAATACATGGTGCGATGGAAACGTACTGGCAGTTGTCCCTTGGTTTGGGGCTCATGCTCATGCCTCACTGCTTTAGCTGTCATACCGATGTTCTCCTCTCCAGGCTGTGCAGAGCCTTCAGCAATAATACATTAACGTCCTCTTTCTGGGCACCCGCAATCAAACATTAATGGACTCATACAAAGTGTTTAAGTTCAGATTACTCCTCTCTTCCCCCTTTCTTGCTAACTGGAGTCATCAATACGAAGCACACACTGAGCTGGGAATTGGCCTAGCTGGAATTTCACCACAAAGCTACCGCTGGAGAAGGGGGAGGTTTGGTGAAGTTTCAGTTCACACAATCAAAATTAAATGCTGTTTGCTGTAGGATGGAAAATCCAGGTTTTGCTGATACAAGAAAGGAAGACTGAGTTTTCTTAATTGAAACACATACTCCACACAGGATGTGCTCTGCTTTGTGGTGGTGTTCTTATGCAGCAGCCCAATTAGTTTCTCCCTGGAATCTCCCTTGATTTAAAATAATAATGTTTTTTTTAAAAAAGGATGTGAGATTTTCAAAAGCAGGCTGTCACCCCAATCCAGTGAAAACAATTCCTCTTGATTTCAGTAGAGGAAGACCTAAGCCAGCTCTAAGCATTTGTGAAAGTCTTCATTGTGACCCCAGAGAAGAGAAAATCTTCATCTTCTCAGCTGTCTTCCTCCTTTCACAGAAGATTCCCAAACACCTCCTCCCTTCAAATGCCCATGAGCTGTTGGTCAATAAGCCATAATGGCAATGATCTCTGTCTGCATACTTGTCACACCGTCCTTTGTTAGGCCATGGAAAATGGGGCAGGGGAGGGAAGACCTCCTGACTCTTCACTGCTTCTCTTCTTCATTACGGGTAATTCAGCATTATTAATATAATCACATGTAATAAAGAGATAAGAAGAAATCAGCCCCCAGGCTGTCCAAAACATGGGAGATCTTTCAGCTTCATCCCTAAAATTTCTATCCTGGAAAAAACATCCTACCAACATCCTTCAGGGACAGGCCAGGACCTATTTCTAATCTAGAGATGCTCAGGTAGTTAGAGAAGCTGGGAGAGGTCAGGACCAGCCATGAAGGGTTAGACAAGGATCCTATTTATAGGACTGTCCTGGTAGCAAATGAAACGCGAATCCTGCCTCGTCAGGGTTGAGGGCAGGACCTGTCCTGAAATAAATGTGTGAAAGTCCCAGACCCCCAGGACGCTGTCAAAGAGACCTAAGCTAGGTATCTCCCACCCCTTTAGCACCCACTGAGTGATGCTGTGTTATCGATGCTGCCTCCATGCAGCCATGCATAAATAAAATATCATATGAATACACCCATTCTACCTGTGGAGCTTCATCTGATTTGTCTGACATGGTGAGGAACCAGTCAGCTCTGTATAATAAAGGGCTCCCTTTGGCACTTCAAAGGGCCCAGGTTACAGGAATCCGTTTCTCCTTCAAAAGCAGCCTGGTGCTTGACTTCTTTTTAATTTTAACAAGATGTAACAAGAAGACAGGTAGGGAGACTCCTCAGATTATGCTGAACTCTAGATTAGTTCCTGTAACACAGGAAAATGAAACACACTTCTAACTATAGCAGGAGAATTTTATATTTAGAAACTAGCAGCACCAAGTGAATCTAAATGCAGCCCAGCTGAAGACGGACAATTTGGCAATAAATAGATTTCCAAGTTGTAATGAGGAGGAAATAATTTGTAAGGGGAAGTGTTTATTCCCGCAGAGTTGCTTCCAGAAATGAGAACTATGTGTCCATGCACACAGCAGCACTGTCATGCTGGAGCAACAGTGCCTGCGAAAAGCCTGCAGTGCATTAATGAACACCAACTGCCCCAAAGTTATGGTGGGATAAAGGAGGAGAGACAAACCCATAATGGCAAAGAAAGGAATAGTTCATTTCACCTCCAGACCTAGCTACAGCTCAAGGCAGGTTTCTCCCGCTTCTGGAAGGACTCTAGAGCTCCCCCCTGAATTTTACTTCAATGCAATACTTAAGGCAAACAGCTGTGCTCATCATGATGCTCACAGACATTGTGTGGCCACTGGTGCTCTTTGCTCCAAGCTTTGAGTAGGTTTTTATGTTTTATTTTAATGGGATGATTTCTTTCCCCTCCTGAATGAGGCAGAACCAGAGCTGGTTTGTATCTGACTCAGCTCCATCCTTCATTTCCCTTCAGGATAAGATGTTCTCACTCTTCTCCACCTCTCTAAATGCCTCATTAGCTCCTCACTCCATTTTACTGTCTTAGCCAGCTTCCAATTTTCTTGAAGTATCATTTTGATCACCTCAACAGCTCAACCCCCCTGTCTATGTCACATTGGGCATAGATAAGGCCAGATTATCAAAGGGATGCAAAGCAGCATCATTCCAGCCCCATGAAATTTGGCTGCTTTCTGACAACCCGAGGAAGTGACTAGATCATCTTGGTGGTGCCAAACGATATCCTGCTGCACCCACATAAGCCTTTGCTGCACCTTGGGTTATGCATGTCACAGTGACTCAGAGCCTGTGGAGGTGGGATCAGTGGCTGGGCACAAAGTTTTTTACTTTTTCTTTCTTTTCTTAAGATGAAAGAATGAACCCAAATCCTTTTCTCCTTCCCATGATGATTTTCTCCCCTCAGGTGCCAATAGGGCATCCTTCACTACAAAACAGTAACAAGAGGATTCCAGTGAATTGGTTCCAGCAAACCTCATAAGCTAAACGAGCAATCCACTGAATTATTTTAACCCTCCCTTTTGCTTTTCTTATGATGGGTTTGTCAGTACTGAGGGACGGTGCAGATAAGCTAAAAACTGATTAGGACTCTAATCACGAGCCATCTGGAATGGAAGGAAAATACCAGGGAGAAGAAAAATGCAGATTTTTCTGGAGGAGAAAATGCAAATGCAATGTTTCTGAAGGAGAAAGCAGCTGCATGCAATGGGCTTCATGGAAGTAGCTCAGTATGTGACAGCAGGGACTGCCAGGCAGAGCTGTCCTGGAGATAGCAACACGGACAGCCCCTCTCTTCCCCTCCCAATGGGCTCTGGTTACAGATGCAGGGAAGGAAGAGCTGGTTTTGCTGCATTGAACTGTAGCCACTTCTGTGTGGGCCAGCTTAAGTGGTCAGGACCCAAGTGCCATTCCTTGACTGCAGTCAGCACCCACCATCCTCTTTCATGTTGGCTTTGGTCGATGGTGGTATCTAAGACACACAGCCCAAAACCAGACACTAACTTCTCAGCAAGGCTCTGCTGTCTGAGGTTCAACAGAAAACCTTGATTCTTGCAGAATGTGACCTCAGGTTAAAAGGACAACATGTCAAAGAAAAGGCATGATCTGGACAAAGTCCTGTGGGCTCCTTTCTCAGGGCACAAAGCAAAGCACAGCTCAGTGATTTGGCCCCCTTGGGAGAAAAGCTACAGCCTCACCCTGCCCCAAAGGGATGTTCCCAGCTAAAACACTAGGACCAAGTGCTCCTTTCTTCCAAGGGAAGAGAAAGATGCCCTGGGTCAGGACAGTGAAACAGGACAGGTCCCTTGCCTGTTTACAAGGTGGAGAAGATCTTTGCTTCTTCAAGGTCTAAGATGCTTTAACAATGTCTGTGAATGAAAACAAATTGTATTTTCCAGTGAATTAAAAAAATTGCTTTTCAGCATATGTTTAAGGAAAGATCTACAAGGTGGTGGCAGCAGCCAGGTGTCTGAGGATGGAAAGGCACCAGCTGCAGCTGGGAACTGGTGATAGTGGAGGTCCACCTGGGGAGCCGTTGTTGATGGAAGCCCTTGGTGACCAGAGGCTCAACCAGGGAGATCAGCATCACTCTTCCAAACACAGGAAGAAACAGGCACAAAGACCTGGGAGCCACGAGAGCTGCCTGCCTGCAGCAGATAACTGTTCTGCTAGATTGCGCTGCGTGACCAGACAAGGCTTAAAGGATAATCATAGGGGCTTTGTATTCCGGTAACTTAATACACGTTCAGAAACAGAGAAAGCAGGGACCTCAGCTAATGACTTTCTTCAAGCTCTTAGTGCAGGTTTTTCTCGCCCATAAACTGACATTTTAATGGGCGAAGGAGGAAATAGCTGAATTTGTGCCCCCCCCCCCCCCCCTTTTTTTTTGTAGGAATTTTGTATTTTCCATTCAAATAACTATTTGGTATTAGACAGCTTACCCAAGCAATTCTGCTGCCTGTTTCCTCTGCCCTGTCCACTCAGATCTCAGCATCTCACAGCCTGAAGGATGGATGGAGGAAAACTGACACTCATTTTATTGGGAACTGAAGGACACAGACAGTGATAGATCAAGATTAATCTGTGGCAAAACAGAACACCCAACCTCAAATTCTACCTGTGGGTCATTCTCCATCAGCATGTCTTTAATAAAAATTGTACCTTGAGATCAGGCTATGCACATGTTCAACACAGCATGACATCCCCTGGTCTGTACTGCAGCTCTGGAGATTTGGGTTGCTTGCATGCAAGATCTGGCTTTCAGTGCTGGCTCCTGATTTTAATTTCCTATTGCATACAGGTGCTTGGCTTGTGATTGCTGCATTGCTGCTGGTCCTGAATGCTAATTCCAGGGAAGCCCTACTGAAAGAGCTATAGTGAACGTGGTAAGGGAGCACTGGAAGATGGGGTCAGAGTCTCAGCTGATTGTAAACCTGTACTGCTCCCTTGTTTAAGTGGAAAAATAGTTAGAAAAAAATAATTTAAATACAGTAAACTTTTTTCCCAGGCTCTTCCAAGGGATGCTGTTTCTTAATGCATTCAAATAAGGTCTGTATTCCCTATGCCCTTGTAATACAGAGCAACCGTCTGTCAGAGCATACAAGACTATCTGATACCTAGTCTCTTTTCTGTCATAATCAAGGGACTAGGAATGTTTGTGGGATTTAGGACCTTGTACTTAATGAGTGTTGGCCTTGTGCCTTTGCTTTCATCAAGTGTGGGACCAGTTATTATTAATGAAGGACTTTTGGATGCACACGGCTGCTCAGAGTTAATGAAGATGGATTCCTTTCCTAGAATAGATTACCAACTCAGGTCCTGCCACCTCTGATTCTGAGGTGTTCTTGGTGACTAAATCATTGCAGAAAATCATGAACAGCTGCAAGATGACAAAACTCTGAGGACCAGTAAGAACTGTGTCTGCTGAGGATGTTCTTGTGGTGTGAAACAAGTTGGAGACCAGTGGGGATTTCTTTCCTTTGATTAAAGTTTGACTGGAGTCTAGAAGACAAAGATAGCGAGGAAAGATTCCTGAACTCTGATAAGCCAATCTGTTCCAGACATTAGGGTACTAAGGTGTTAGCACCTTGCTGTGGTCAGTCCTCATCCGTCACACCCATCAGCACATCTCTGTCCTGAGACACAGAACCATAGAATCATTCCAGTTGAAAAAGACCCTTGGGATCATCAAGTCCAACCATCAACCCTACTTTACCAAGTTCAACCCTAAAACAGAGCTCCCAACACCATATCTAATTGACCTTTAAACACCTCCAGGGATGGTGACCCAACTCTCTCCCTGGGTAGCCTGTTTTAGTGTCTGACTACTCTTCCTGTGAAATAACATACTCAGTCCCTCATTTGTCACAATCTTCCCTCTTGTGGCCCTTCTGCCCTTCATCTGCCTTAAGGCATGTGAGGCATGGATCTGTACCTCCACGCGTCTCCAACTGCAAAGTGAACATAGTGCCAGAAAAGGTAGTGCTAGAAAGCTTAACTGTCTGCTTAGACAGTTTTCGGGCAGATCACATCTACTATGTGTCTGGGCATCTTTTTGCACTATGGAGCATGACATCAGTTAGTGGCTCCTGGATGCATAATACTACAAACACTGAGTGAGAAAAGTGAGAGAAAAAGGACAATGCAAAGGGCAGGAGAAAACCCACAAGGCCAGGGATGTAAAGCTATGGCTGGCATGACCAAGTGTTGGCAATAGTTCTGCTTCAAGCTGGATGTTGGATCAGAGACTTCCAGGCCTCTCCAGCCAAGACTGCTGGTGATTTAAGTTAGCACACTCCGAATGTCACTTGTTTTAAAACAAAGCAATTAGATGAATGGACCTGTAATTGCAGTGGAAGAAATGTGTTTAACCTGCTGTTTAATCTTGGCTTTTAGATGGATGGGTGGATGGACAGACAAACCAGAAAGTTCACAAAGGATAATCTCACCAATAGAGACCAGGCAGCCCATTTGAAATTGTCTAGAATTCCAAGTGAATAGAACAGGACTCAACGTAGCATTTTAGGCTGAGAACCCAGGATCTACACACCTAAGAGCTTTCTGGACTCTTCCTGTCCCTGTAATGCAGCGAGTACTATGCCAATCCCAGCACCTGTGGAGCATCGGTGATACTTGGATGTTTTAGGGCTAGATATTACCAAGTTAAATTGTTTTTGTCTGTAACAAGATTTTCTCTTCTACCCACAGGGGATGAATTCTGGCTTCTGACTCCACTCCTTGGGATTCGCACTGAGAGCAGAACCATCAGCTGTAAAGGTGCATAAGGGCTTGAACACAATCCCTCTTGGAGTGACAAAATAACAGTGTGCTCATTATCATAGTCTGAAATCACACGGCACTGTGATTCTCAGGAAGTGTTTCCTTCCCCTAGCTGAATTATTTGTGTCCAGATGTCTCCACACTCGACTGGACTCCTCCGTTGCAAAAAAAGAAAGTATTAAATTACATTTCCCAAAGCACTGCTTGTGGCCCTCAGAATGTCTCCTACTGCCACATTCAGTGTTTCTCACCCTATAAAAATGAATACTTTCTCACAATCCTGACAAAGCTGCATTTTGTTTTGCATTATTTACCTTGTCTTGTCTGGAGAGGAAAAGGATTGAGGGAAAACCAGACTGGTTTCCACAGCCCTCATCTCCACATCGGTATGGACTGGGGCAGGGTGCCAGCTCATACAATCATATTAGATTGACTTAATGAGAGAAGCTTAAGCATTTCACTGTCCAAAGGGATAAAACCATGTGTAAGGCTCTCCTCCGCTCATCTGGTGAGCTTATACTTGGCATGTCATAGCTTGATTTCATTTGCTTAAGTGATTTGGCTGAAAAACCACACACGGGTCTATGCAATTTAGATAACTAAGCGCTGTCTCTATTTGATAAGAACAACCACCACCAGGTCATCAGCAAAGGGTCAACTTTGGGACTCAGCTTTTGCTGTTCAGCTGCTGGTCTCTTCCGCAGAGCCCTCAGGCTGCCCACTCTCTACCCTTGGAGTTAAATACTGACAACACTGATAAACTGATAGCAAAAGGGTTCGACTTCAAAGCCAGGCCTAACATCCTCCTTCACAAACTGGAGCAGGAGATTCCCCCTCAAGTTTCAGCAGCTCTGAGGTGTCACATGGGGAAAACGAGCTGCATTTTCCCTGGAAAAAACATTCCTTTCAGTAGCATATTGGTTACAGACAGAGGCCCCCTACAAATGGTAATGCCAGGAAAAGTTACCAAAGCATGAAATTCCTTCTTCCCCCAAGTATACTGGAATCAATTCATTTTCATGGGCAACATGCTCATGCGTTGGCACTAAGTCCTTTTACCTCCCTCTCCATCTGCACTGAACACCCACATGAAAGATCTGGCTTTTTTCCAGCGTCAGTTGTTGGGCTTTTTTTAACGCAGCTTTCTGTGCAGCCTTGTAGTAATAGAGGGACCTGGTAGCTGCATTGAGTTACTGCAGTAACCAGCCCAACAGGAAAGGGTGATGAAATACCATTTGACTTCATGGCAAACCCGTCATCGTACTGCGATGAGAGGTGCTAGGCTACACACGGCCAACTTCTTGTTTCCACATATAAACTAGAATCTGTTTTTAAGGTGATGCTGGGGTATATAAGTCACAGAACCATCAGGATGTATAAATCATGGAATCATTCAGGTTGGAAAAGACCTTACAGATCATCAAGTCTAACCAATAAGTCTACTCTACCAAGTTTACCACTAGAGCGTATTTCTAAGTACTTAATGTGGAGACAGTCTATCCTTTTGAAACCTTCACACTCTAGGATATTGCCACACCATTGGTGGTTCCTTATTTTTCCAGCTTTAACCTGAATCTAAGGGGTTTTCTGCATAAATACATGAACGTTGCTCCCACCCTTCCTAACACAGTCACAGAATGGCTTAGCTTGGAAGGGACCTGAGAGATCACATAGTTCTAATTCCCCAGCTCAATAGTTATCCACACCAGGTACCCACCCCCCGTTTCTTTAAAAACTCTAATGATCAACCCCACCTGACACAGTGTCCCCAGCCCTCCTATTTCCAATTTGCCCTGTGAGTATCAGTGGTTCATTGAGTTCAGCTGTTGAAGAGTCATCACTCTTTCCCTTTGTCAGGGATTAAAACCCCTGACAACAGTATTAAACAACTAATTTAGCTAATGTGGACCCAAAATAAAAACAATATAGGAAGGATTTGAAAAAAATCCACTCATGAATTGCAGGCAAAACCCCAAACAAACTCTAATTGTGGAAAAGGCAGCAAGACTTTTAACTGACATGATGTATAACCCCCACCTTAAAAAAACCCTCACATAAAAAGACATGCAGAGATTCCTCACAATGCTTTGACATAACTGAGCTAAAACCTCAATGTTTAAACCCTAAACAGGGAAAAGAGACCTCCAGCTATTCCTGCTTCTGTAAAACCACGGTGTCCCTCATGCCCCTCAGTGTCAACAGGCATTTAAGGTCCAGCTCTCTGTTCCATGGGCTCCCCTGACTGCCCTCAATTTCCAAAATGCCACTTCCTAGGGCCGTGAATAAGGGGAGAACTCTCTTCATTTTAGCAAACCATGGACATCCAGATAAGCCTGTTTTCCACTGATGTCCGAGGTTCCATGCTGTCGGGAAACACCACATCTCCAGGGCAAATGCTGCTGCTTCCACATGGGGGGGCCAGAATCCCCAAACCAGAACCCCAACCTCCCTCCTGCAGGCCCAAACCCCCTCTGTTTGCAGAAAACACAAAAATTCAGCTTCCAGTTTTTGCTTGCAGTTTTTGAAACTTTTGAAACCAAAACACTCACGGTTTTTGTTTGGTTTTTTGCTCTTCCCTGTTGGCCTCTTGAAGATGCTGTTATTTTTATGATCTTACAAATTATCACCATGTATCTGCTGAAAGACTGTTCTCAAAGCCCCTCTTTACTCATCTGACTTTTAATACTGTTAGGGTGCTCATACAGCATTCATGAGAATTGAATGTAGAGGTGGGTCAGCCTATGCCACCCGCTGTGTGCCCTCAGCTGGAGCCCATTGCCAGAGATGACGTGCACAAGAAAACCAGGGCTTAGCCCTGCCTAGGGCTGCTCAGAAAGATTCTCCTCCCAACTGGAAATCCATGGCTTTGCCTACTTTTTTTAACCCAGGGTTAAAGCAAAATGCTGAGACGTAAAGTGTCTTTCTGCAAGGGTCTGAATCCCTTGTTCCAGGGATTGTGTTTGTTGAGGTGAAAGAGGCACCAGAAGTTTCTGGACCAAGACCTTGAAGTACATTGGGAGGTACGGAGCAGGGTGAGGACACAAACTAACATAAATGTCATGCCACCAATTTGATTGGAATTCCAATTATTTAAAAAGAAAGAACTAGTTATGTGGAAGATCCAATAGATCATCTTTCATTTCTTATGCTCCTGTTGTTCCATTTTAGAATAGAATCTCAGAGTCATTTTGGTTGAAAAAGCCCTGTAGGATCATCAAGTCCAACTGCTCCCCCAGAACTGCCAGCTCCCCACTAACTCCTGTCCCTCACCCCTCATTTCCAGAGCTTTGCAACCCCTCCAGACACAGGAACTCCAACACTGCCCTGGGCAGCCTGAGGCAACCTGAGGCTCCTTCTTCTCACCCTGTCACTTATTTCCATGTCAGATCATCTGCACTGCACCTTATTCTTACTGCTGCATATAGAAACTAACTCATACTGGATGATCAGCTGTTTGTAGAGGCCTTTGGGAAAACAAAATGATCTGATGACAGCTCCCAAGCCACAAAATCAGGAGGAAAATTAAAATAATTAGGCACCTGGAAGGTGCTAAGGTCGGTCCTTTGCTCCAGTCCCTGACTCAGGAAGACTGGGGTTTTCTTGTTGGGATGAGACTTGGCAGCGCTGATGAGGGCAGATTTTGTCCCGAGGTTCTTCAAGAACTGCACATCCTGGGGACATGGGCAAAGCTCCCGAGGACAACCTGATGTCTCAACTGCTCCTGCAAAATCAGAGTCTCTGTAATTGCAGAGGGGGTGGCAGCAGTGTTAAGGAAATGTGAACTCGTTTTGAATGCAAATACCAAGGCAACAGTTTGCATTAAAAATTAGCAGCTCTGAATATCAGGGAAAGTTTTACAGGCTTCATCTGCCTCATTGCAGGCAAGGTGTCCACGTATGGGCAGGCTGCTATTTCCAGAAATCCGGCCTGGGAAGGGTAAGGTTGTCTGGAAAAGATCTGCTAATATTTCCTTGGGACCAGTGACCTGGGGGATATCTGAGCCCCCAGGAGAGACCTTTATGCACACTTGAGGGGACAGGAGGTCACAGAGAAGGTTCACAACAGCAGAAGTGCACAGAGGGTGGTCCAAGCCTATGGAGACAGTAAAAGGATGACCTGAGAGCTGTCACACACTAGCAGAAGAGATGTCTGGCAATGACAGAAGGCTGCAGTTGGAAAAACTGGAGGCCGAGCACCAGGAATGGACCAGGTTTCATGTTGCTTTGGAAGAGGAAGGTTCAAGGGTCTTATCTCAGCCTGTGACCTGATACTTCTTCACCTGCTGTAAAATCTATTCTGCTTGCATTTGGGGTTTTGCTACACGATTTCAGGTTAAAAAGAAAAATAAACAGAGCTTTCAAGTGAAACAGAAGCTGATGTTAACGGTTTCATCCCTCTCTTGCCAAGTTCTGCTTTGGCAAGAGCAGAATGGATCTCTTCCATCTGGTGTGTGTTTCCAGCTCTCTAAGTGGAAGTTCAGACCATGGGATCTATTTTCTGTTACAGAAAACATCATGGGGCCATTTCTAGCAACTCCCTCTGTCTCTCTGTCCCTCTGTTTCTTGGTTGTGCCCAAGATAATGAGTTTTCTCCTGACATCATGGGCTAACAGCACTGGCTGCTGCAGAGCAGCTGCATCAAACACATGAGCCAGGACCCCACAGGAGGTCCCCAGATACCACTTTAAATAATTCAACCCTGAGTGGAAAAGCATCTCCAGAACATGAAGAACTTGTCAGATGAAAGATGCTTGGTTCCATCACACCACACGCAGACCTAGAAGATGGAAATTCAGCTTTCCCAAAACACAAACCAATTTCTATTTCTTTTAAGCACAGAATCATTAAAGTTGGAAGAGACCTCCAAGACCATCAAGTCCGACCACCAAACCAATGCCACCATGCCCTCTAAACCATGTTTCCTAAGGACACATCTACACATATTTTGAACACCTCCAGGGACAGTGACTCCACCCTGGACAGCCTGTTTCAGTTTACACCTTGGCCACTGTTCTGGTGAACAGCAGCTGTGGCTGCAGGCATTACAATCCTTTTTACCTGCATCCATCTCTTCACAGAAAGGCAAACTTTCACAGAATAAAAGACATTTCCTATTGAAGCGAGACCAGAGGCACTGGATAATCATTTCTTGAAATTGTCCAATTAAAACCAAAGTGTCCACGAGCTAATAACCAAAGCAGATGTTAGCTCAAAATCTAAACCAATTATTTTGTAAAATCTGCCCTTGATGGACTTATGCTAATACACTGTTTTATTATCACCACCACGAGAGGCTGTAGCTTGTGCAGTGGTTTAAACAGTCTCATTACAGAGATAACACTTGTTTCGGGAGCCCGTGATAAGGGCAGCCTCAATTCACTCAGCAAACAGCAGCATGACAGAGATCAGCCAGGGCAGCTCTGCAGAGGGCATGCAGCTGGAGCTTACAACATCTGAAGAAGCTATCAGAGCTGCTTGCTGTCTTGTCCACATGGGGAATTAATGAGTCTCCAGCAATGTATTTCTTTCAGCCATTGTCTCTGTGTAGACCTCAAGGACCATGTGTACGTCTGGGAGTACTGTGACTGAGAAATACTTAGGAAATGTATTTAATTTCTATGCTGAAGTTTCTATGCTGAACACACTGGGCGTGGTGTCCATCATGGGTGAAGAACAGCCACTATGTTGGATTGATTTTGATTTCTGAACTCATTAAGAGCTTATAAAAACAATTCCAAAGAAAGGGGCTTCTTGTAACAGCCCCCAGCCAAGGGGAAAATCTCTGTGTCTAGGAGAGTCATGAATCAGTCTGGAGCTCTCTTCACTAGCCCTCTGGCTGGCTGTCCACCTGTCTATAAAAAAACAAAGATTGTTTATTTTTTTCTTCTGGTTCACCAATAATGGTAAAGATACTTTAGCCAAAGGGAAGAAATCAGGACTTCTTTTCTTCTAATTTCTTTTTTTGCCTAGGATAAATTAAACCTTACACAGAAATGATAACCAGAGTGGAAGAACTCAGAAGAGCAAGGATTTCCAGAAACCAGATGCCAAACTCTTCAGTGACCACATCTATGAGATGCCTGGAAACCTCTCTGAGTGCTGGTTAATCAAAGATCTACAATCAGAAAGACTTCAAGACTTTCTCAGAATCATATGAACAAAAGTTCTGTGTGTTGCCCTCAGTAGACTCTGGCTCTCAGATCCCCTCACTGCAGGACCTCACAAACTGTTTGTGTGCTCAGTTGTGGTCACTAGATCATCAATCCATGCACATGTCTTGTGATGTCCTTCATGTACCACTGTCTATGAAGGATGTAGCTGGTTTACTCAGTGGGATGTGAGCAGTGCATGGGAGCATCTTCATTGTTGTTCCAATGTTGCTGTGTGTGGAAATGGAATACCTGAAGAACCACAGAAGCAGTGGTATTCACTCCCACCTTTGCACAACTCCAACCTATTAAACCAGCTCCTCTTGCTGTTTGGACAAACCCACCTTGTCCACCTGCAGAGATTTAGTTAGGAAAACGCTCACCACTATTCTTCTCTCAATCATCCCATTTCTGCATCAGACACTGTATCTACATCCATCTCATGGCATCTAATTTAAAGACCAGCTCAAGCCCCCCAACCCTCCCTCCGTTAGGAAGAGACATAGTTGATCAGCTCTCCACTGGTCCCAAAGGCTTCCATACTGTAGAGAAAGATGAATTGCCCCATTGCCTTTTATGACTAATGCAGAGTAATCATACAAAGACTTAACAGAGTGCCATAGATCTTCAAAGAGCTGTATGTCCATTAGCTAAATAGCACTGCTCAACACAGGAAAGGCAGCAATAATGCAAGATGGGGAAAACCAGCATTTCCTCCCTCTGAAATGCAATTGAAGAAATGTGGGAGCTTCATTCCCACTCCATGGGACAGTGTCTCACATCTCTCAGCACAGATGAGGTGAGTAAAGGCCCAGCAATCTGTGGGATACAAGAAAAGTGAGAGAAGGTAGCCTGATAATAGCTCCACTGCACTAATAAATACCCCAAATGATTTGTAGACCTGTTGGCTGACTTTATTTATTTTTATTTGTCTCCCCACCACCAAACAGCAGTAGAGGCTTTCCAGCATACAGCACAGCATTGATTTGTACGACTAACGCAATCCTATGCCACACTGCAGCAATCTGTGGAGACTCCATGCCTTAACCTGCCTGGACTTGGTCTGGGTGATCCTGCTGTGGAAGGGGGGATTGGACTGGATGATCTATCTTTCAAGGTCCCTTCCAATCCCTAGTAATTCTATAATATCACTATAATATCTGTAAGAAAAGAATGCACTATCTGGAAAGAAAGTTCCTGCACCCTCTGGTGGGGATAATGCTCAGCCTAGCACATCAACACTCTCCTGGTCACACACTGCCCCTCCGCAGGAGATTTTAAAGTGCTTATTGTACCATTGAGATCCCAGCAAGGCTGTGGCTGAGCTGCCCTTTCAGAGTCACAGTGGTCCAAGTGCTCAAAGTGATTGGACTGGAGGAGGTGGGAACAATCCTGTTTCACTTCTCCTTTATTTTTTCCACATTTTGAAGACAGAGAAGCTGCATATTTTCCTTTCCTTCAACAACCCTACTCAGGCTCCGGTGAGGACCAGAGCAAATGGGACCTGTGACATGTCAGGGTAGCAATGGGCACTATGGATGTGGTGTAAGCAATGGACATGTGTGTGCTCAGGTCAGCTGCTCCTAAAGGATTCAGGCACAGACTCAGACCTCTGCAGACAACTCCCCTTTGCCATGTGCCACCAGCGCATGAACAGGCTGGAACAAGAGAAGACCTGATGGTCCTCACATCAGAAACCCTTCATCCTTCAATTTAGGAACAGCCAACCTTATTAAAACCTAATCTTTCCTAACACTAGAAAGAAAATTGTTATTTTATGTGAGAATGAAAATCAGGAGAGACCTGCCCCTGCCCCAGACCTGAGTCCCTGCTTTGGTACCCCCTCACTGGACCAGCCCAGCCCTCAATTCACTGAGGGACCTGCAGCCAGGATGTCCCACCCCTACCCCAGTCTTTCCTGCAGTGCTGAATGAGAAAGCCTGCAGAGCCCAGATGGGAAGGAAGCTTTGAATAATATATTTGATGTTATCAATAAATCATGGAATAAACCCAAAATGTATTTATTCCCCTACTACCCTCTGCTTGAAGGGCAAGGGGCCAGGAGACATTAATACTGTAATCTTTGGTTGGTGCCCACCAACCAGCAGCTTTGCACTGTTCACAGAACACCTCATTCCTTACAGAAATATCTGTTGTGCCCCATTTAGGAAATAAACCTCATCAAATCCCTTTACTTTTGCCAACAACCCTGTTTCTTTCCACTCTCTGAACAGCAAGAGAGAGGCATCCTAAGGGAGATGTCCTAAAGGTTGGGGAAAGCCCTAAATTTCATCTGTTCTCTTATTTAGGAGATGCTTTGCACGGGGGTTGCAGGCACAGCACTGATTCTGTCTGTGATTCCATGTGCTTGAGGCTGGGAGGGATCTCCTCTGGTGCAGCTTTGAGGCAACTGGTTGCAGTCCTTCCCCAGGGCTCCCCAGAAACTCCACTGTGATTGTCTGGTTGATATTAAACTGTGATGACTGAGAATGTAAGTGGCTGTTTGGACCCTGAAGGACCCAGAACTTCAGCTGGGGAAGGGAGCAAGTTGCTCTGCTCCCACACAGTGATGCTGTGCAGCAGCAGACGGATTTCGAGCACAGAGTTTGGCAGCGTGTTCGCTCTGCCATCTAGGGTCCAGGCTCCGTGGTGGGCTGCACGCCTCCAGCAAACCTGCCTTCCTCACAAAGAGGAGCTCTGAATTTACTGCAGAATGGACTGAAGAGGAAATTTCAGCTTTGAGCCCCTCTGGAGGGAGTTCATGCAATGCACCCAAGGCATACATGCACCAGTGTGCTTAGGGGAAGGAGTTAATGAAAGTGGCTTTAAAGCAGAGCCACAGCCTGGGAGGTCTGGAGGTGTCACCACCACTACCGAGAGGGTTTTGTCTGAGATTACTGTTTTATTTACTATTTCAAACCCCTTCAGACCAAGAAAAATATGTTTGTTCGGATGAAGCTCCATTTGCATGGCAGGGAGCTAGGATTAAGTGCTGCACCAGCTCTCCCTGTTCATCTATCACACCTTCGGGTGTGTTGTTGCTTGGTTTAACCACTTAATTAAAACTGTCCTAATTGATTTATATTCATGGGCTCTTTCATGCTCTGCTTTCTGTAAAAGCTGCAGCTGAGTGAGGAGAAGGAAAAGAAGAAATCTCAAGGAGATTGTCTTCTAAAGGAACCTGGAATGATGTAGAGATCCTGTTGGTACCTTTGTGCAGAGAACCTGTCCCAAACCTACAACTGCTTTTGTGATTAAAAAGGAATATAAATTGAACAGAAAGCTACAAGAAATATAGCCACAAACCCTTCACATCTGTGCTGATCGGTGGCAGAGGGAGAAAAAGAACCAGCAAGGTTTCCTCAGTACCAGACCTTGGGGATTATTTAGTATCAGTGTTTTAAGGGTGACCTTCCTGGATTGTGAGGTGTAACCCCAAATCTCTTCTCTCCAGCTCTGGTTTGCCTCCTGTTAAAAGTCCCTCAAAGGCAGAGAGGTGAAAAACTTGCTCATGGTTTTGTGTGAAACAGCTCATGTTCTCTTATTCTCTGAATTCCTGATCTGTGCCCTGTGCCCTCATCCTCTCCCTTCCACTTATTTTATGCCTGTCTTTCTGTTTAGCTCAGTATTATAGACTTCCTTACATAAAGGAGTGACCACCTTGCTGACGAAGGTTTCTCTTTCCAGAAAGATACTCTGTGCCCCAAACCACCATTAGGTTACTATTGATGGGAAGGGGAGAGAGCTGCCAAGAACATCCTAAGGGTAAGTAATACCCCAGAGCAGCGCTAAAAGCATCAGAGAGATTTCATTCATGGCCCTGCCACTGAATTATTGCAATTTCAGACAGGAAGACTGTTTCTGCCTAGCCAGGACTGGAAACCTAAATGCTGGAGTCAGGAGTTACTGGGAGTCAAAGCTGGAGTTATGTTTTTTTCACTTTGGTGTCTTACATATCAGGCTAAGATTTTACAACCTGAGTCTTCTCCTTTTCCCTCTCTGGTGGATAAGGAAGAAATGTTTCTTTAATTTGCAAGGTTAGTTATATGGTTTAATCAGTCAGCCAACCAGGCACACTAATACCTGCACTGGGATTCTGTGGAGGAACAGAGCTCGGCAGAGTTATTGGCAATGAGTTCATCCTGCAAAAGTTCCTACCCAGCCACTGCTTACACAACCCCAAATCACTGTGGTGCTTCAGCAAAGCAACTTTTACTTAACTTCTTAAAGCAGTTCTTGCCTTGTTAGTCAGCAGCTTGTGAAGCTACATGGGAGTGTCCCTGTCACCTCAATGCCATTGTGTTTTACCATTTTCTCAGGACCCAGCTCCTGGTGTCCTGATGGACCATGCAATGAAAAGCACAGAGGGGAAAATCACCCTGCCCAAAGAATTTGAATGAGAATCATTTTCCCTTGAGGAAAATGAGAGAAGCTGGTAGTGATGTTAGCCTAGCTGTGAGAACAGGTAGTCATAGCTGGGGCAACTGCAATCCTAGGGAATTTAGATGGTTTGTATTCACAGGAATTTCTTCTAAACCTCCAGTGTTTACTTCTGCTCCACAAAAAAGGGTTACGTACCATTGCAGGAAAAAGGGTTCTCTGGATTTTTCATTTTCATGGACCAGGCCATCAGGGCACTGGAGATCAATTGCCAAGAAAAAGCCTCCTCCTGCATGGTCTCCCCTGCTGAAAGTGTGAGTAAAGTTCCCAGCTCAGCTGGGTAGCTCAGCTCTGTGCTGGCACACTGGGTACCATGTCTGACTCCACCAGCATCCCAATTTGGGAAGTGGGGCAGCTGTGGGACAGCGTCAGGGACAGCACACACCAACGCACCAGGCTGTTCAGATGACAGGGGAGTGGGAATTTTGGAACTGTCCTAATTACCTCACTGGTGTGAACATACAATGATGTTATGTAAGTCCATGTTAATGTGCTGCATCCACTGCGGAATGCTCACACCTGGATGCCTTGATTAGCTTTGAGAGGAGCAGGAGCTGCTGAAGGCTGGAGCCAAGCTGTCTGGTACAACCAGGGGCTGGTCTGCTTGAAGCAAAAGCTTATCCTGCCAAACCTTGTCCAAGTGTGTGCCAGGCTTTTTAAAATCCAGGCATAGCTTTATCATCTAGACTCTCTTGCTTCAATTTTCTGAAAAAAATAGCAGTGTGGAGGGGGGTGGGGTGTGTATTTAGTTTTTCCTTTCCTCTTGCAGAATGGAAGTGCTGTTTCATCAGTCAACCTCATTATGGGTAGTGCTGCATGACCATCCTGCTGACTCTCGGAGAGCCCTCAACAGTCCAGCACGCACTTTCTCCATTCAGGATTGGTGCCTGGTAAGCAAGATCACTCTGGACAATTAAAGTCCCTTTCCAGTTGCCACTCCTTGGTTCTGAGCTCACCTCAGTAACACCAGCCTGTTTTTAGCATGGTAATAAGAAGCTGGCATGGGGGGCAAAGAACTTCGGTAACCATCTGCCGGGATGTAGCTGGTGCCTAACCTTAAGAAAATTGAGATTGTTAAAGGATTCAGAAGGGACAGTGTCCTTGTAACTGAGGGCACTGAGGATTTCTGAGCTTCATTTTAACTGTCTGAAATAAAAATGTTGTTTGATGTTAGAAATAAGAAGAGGTGAAAGCTTAACACTAGGGAGGGTAAGACCCTCAACCACCTTCATGCTGTTAAATATTTCCCCTCAGCCCCAAGAAATCACCAGAAACAAACAAGGCAAACAAAGCGAACAGAAGTGCAAAGAAAAATAAATGTGTATTTAATCTCTGATATTTTTACTGAATGCAAATTTTCCATTCTGATGCTTTGAGGCTTAAATTAATGACTGTGATTATTTAGCTTTTCCTCCATTTCCCTTCCAATTGCAACGGTCGCTGTTGGTTCGAGGATCACACTGGCACAGTTTTGCAGCTGCCACCGTCATTCCCGTGAAGATACCCGCCGTGTCACGCTCAGCTCCTCGGTGGAAAAGTCTGGGCTAACGTTGCTCTTGCGCGGTGCTAAAAGAAAACCCTCTGACTGCGTCATTCAGCTTCTAGCTATTCTCTTAGGAAGCCTAAGGTCATTCCCTTGGCATCTGACCCAATCGAATGTACATTGCACAAAAGTCATGATGGAAATGTACAGAGGAAATTACACATTCACCAGAGAGAAAAGAAACCAAAGAAAAGAAAAGTCCGATTGCTATTTTACAAGAGAAAGAAGAGTGTTCCCATCCCATACATACAAAATGGCTGAAAATCGTATGCAAGTACCAAAGGCAGTATGAGAGGGTTCTTTGGAGACCAAACCAAAGTGCAAAAACAAAGCCAAGGCAACAGAGCGAACTCAAGGTAGCGAAGCAGCAGCTGCCTTTGCTTTCTAAAGGACAACCAACCCTCCTTGCTCCGCTGAGCCTCAGGTTTATGAGTGAGGGGTGAGGGTGAGTGACAGCGCCTGCCCCCGTGCTCTGAAAGAACGGCCTGTCCTGGCATGAATTCCCCTCTCAGCTCACTGTCAGGACAAATGCATGACCTGGTTTCAGCCTAACTAAGGCCAAATGAACCAGGTGCCATTATGAACCCTGAGAGCTTCAAGGTATCTCAGGGAAAGGGTGACACCCCAGCGATCAATGTACGCTTTGCTCAGAAATGAATCTGGGATGACAGTGGCTCGTACAGCTGATAACTCTGGACCTAGAAATTCATTCCAGGCCAATGCAGAGAACTGATTGCTATTTTCTCAATGGCATCCAGCAGTATTTGATTGGAAATATAAGCTCTTCATGCCTTTGCTTATTGAGATTAAACACTGGAGGATAAGTTCTACCCAATATAGCTCTTATACATATGAAAATATGGGCAAAATTAAATCCCACAGGATTATTTCTTTGCTGAGCTTGGTGAAATCTCTCCACAGGGGCAGTCAAAGTTGACCTGCTTGGGAAATTGGATTTATTGTTTGTAACTTTAGAATTTCTTTCATCACTCTAAGATAAAAAATGGGCTCTTGATGACTCTTAAATGTCTCTTAACTAGGGGCTTTTTAAAATACATAGGCAAAGGCAAGAGCAGGACCCATGGGGCAGCAGGATCCTCTGCCTGGGTAGTAGCCCATGCTGCATTCAGACACAGATTTCTCCTTGGGATGGCAGGACCACATCTACCCCCTTTACAAATCTTCCTTTCTAATAAAAATGCATTATTGAAATAGTAGTTTCTTTTGGTTCTACCCACTCTGTTGCCTCTAAGAACAATAACACCACCCCCCCTCCACCCCCCCTGCATCTCAGATGCAGCTTAATCTGGTTTAAAGCTTTTGAGCACCTGTGTTGGTGTCACACACAACCAGCACCCAACCCCTTTCAGGCAGCCAAAGTTGTGTTGTCCTTTTCTCTTGCAGGTTATGACAAAGGTAAACCGTGACTTCATTCAATCTGTACAGAATTTACAGTTCAGATGAGTAGCAATGAAGAATAAATAGAATTACAGTAGCTGTTCGGTGATTTCGGGCTGCGTGTGTTTTGTTCAGGTACATTTTTTTAAGCAATCTCACTTATTTTAGCTCCCTGGCAAAACTGGTTTCAAGAAGCACTCAAGCACAGTGTACTTTTTAACAGTACAGGATCTTCCTGTCTCTCTTTTTCCCAGTTTGGTTGAGTCACTTTCCAAACTCAGCAAGTAACACCCGGGTTGGTGTCTTCTCAACACACATACACTTAGTACCTGTAGTACTACCTATCAGCATTTGGCATGTAATGTGCAACCTGTGCGCAGTATATGTGGATAATGTGCCAGGGTGACACTAAGCAAGATACACTTCATAAATACAATGTCTACACTGGAGAAAGTGGATTATACCTCCCGTGTGTGGAGCGCTGCTGGGTAAGAACAGTGGCACCCACCTATAGGAACTGCTGATAAAAGAATAAAACCTCTAAGAATAATTGACTGAATCTCCTAAAGTGGTTTTGATATCCACGCAGCAACTGCAACTAGGTGTAAAACCTGCTCGGGCTTAAAATAACAAAATTGCTGTCATTTATGGGTATTGATCTTGTTTCCCCTTGGTGTTCCTGTGTGTCTCAGGTTCTCTACCCTGTGTGTTAATTCCTTGAGAAAAAAAGTGAAGAAAGTTCAGATTTTATATTTTGGTTGGTGGCAAAGAGTAATCAACGCAGAAGGGTCCTTTTCTTCCTGCCTGCTGATAGCTTCAGCTCCAGAGGAGATGCTGCACCAGTGTGAATAAAGAGGCAGGACAGAAAAGACCTGTCACCAGCTTGGTGACTTTGCTCCTGGTCATCAGCAAGGCTGAACGTGGTGTCTAGAGAACGTCTACATTTACAGAGATGCTGAAGGACTGAACACTTATATCCACAACTGCAATAAGTCCCTTTCATGAGCATCCCTGCATGTAGGAAATGCTGGGTCATGGCCACTGTGCTGGTCAGGTTTAAGGGATTCCTGTGAAATGCTGCTTCTGACTTTCACAGGAGGTGCCTGTGGCCTGCTAAAATAAAGGAAGTGTTTTCTCCTCTTGGCTGGCAAGGCTAGTGCCAACCTTTTCTTGTGTGAAGTGTGAAGGAGAGCATCTCCCCAGGTCCACAGTTCATCAGTATCAAACGCAGCTGAAATGCCCGTGGAGGCTTCACCAGCAGTGAAACCAGCTTTGGTTTTGGGCCACAACCACCCAAGGTGGAGATTTTGATGTGGTTTCTACCTGAAACCACTAGCCCTGCCCTAAAACTATAGGTGTAGCTGCAGGTGAAATCTAGCCTGGGCTTGGCACTGACTTCTGGAAAGCTTTGTGCTTAGCTCAAGTTTCTCAGGACTAGGCAAACAGATGCTGCTTGAAGAATTTATCAGTGGCTATATTTATTATTTACAGGATTTAGGAGAGGGCAAGATGCCTCCAGGTTCACTGGCAGCTTTGGAAACAGGACAGCTTGGACCAGCAGCTTTCCATTTCTCCCCATTATGGAGCTGGAGCCTGGTATGCCAAGCCACACTCACAGACTGCTGAAGGGGACTAGGGTCTTGAAAGCATCACTTGCTTCAAGGGAGCAACAGCATCATCTATCACTGTTAGAGCCTGTAAGCTCTCTTCTGTTCAGCTTGACAAAAACAACTGAACTGAATCCTCAGCTGTATTTCACTGCAAACAGCTAAAGCCAAGTGAACAACCCCAAACAGGGAGTCACACAGAGGGGCAAAATGAACTCCATCCCTGCACTGAAAGGCTCCAGCAGAACAAACCAGTGATGGGTTGAGGCCATGGTGGCTCAATGAAAAAGCAACTAAATTGCCAATAAAAATCAACACTTGTCATGCTAACAGAAAATGAAGGCTCTCTCAAAAGCAGTGAGAGTTCTGGCTTTACATCTTCACTTGTGTATAGTCTGGACTGAGAAAGGGGAAGATACGAGACCAGTGCCAAACTACATTGTGGCAGCAACGTGAAGAGATACAAGAGACTGCAAACGCCAGTGAGGTGGGAAAACCCTTGAAGACCTCATGACATCTGGTATTACAGCAGGAAGAACTGTGACAAAACATTTATGACAACGTGAAAGCACCTCAGCACCTCTCTGTATGGAGAGGAAGAGATGCTTCTACAAGAAATGGCTATGGCACAGCTGCAGAGTCCCCAAGATCCCTGAGGGCTGTAGACAAGGCTAGATAACATTTCTGAAGAGGGGTTTCCAAAGTCTGTGAGTCACATTCTCCCCATGCCCCTCAGGCTGGGCTGCAGGCACAGACACAAGTGCACACTGGAGCTGGATGCAGGCGAGAGAACCCCACAGAAATTAAACCAGACTTATGGCAAGTCCCACCCCATGTGGGTGCAAATGGCATCTTCTAAGTGAAGAGCAGGTCTCCATCCTTAGCACTGCCTGCATCAGAAAGGGCTACCTAGGGTGTTCTTCTCCAGAGGCATCTGGATGGGAAGGAGGTTGTCACACCCAGCCAATACAATTCGTATTTTCCCAACCCGTGTACATGTTCCTAGGAACCACAAGTACAAACGTGGGGCTTTGACCCCTTAGTTACAAGCAGAAGTGGAGTTTGTGCATGCTGTATCAGAGGGATGGGGCAATGACCAAAGACACCTGGTATATCAGTGTTACCTACAGAAGCACCGCAGCACCATACACCATGGGTCACTGCAGGGGACGGGGCCTCTCCCCCAAAATGGTGCTTTTGGCAATGTCAGGTACTACAGCAATCTGGGAGTGCAGATACAGCTGGGGTGTTCTGCTGTCTACTCATCTCAGGCTGCATGCAGTAGCAGGCAAAAAGTTGAGAGTACAGTCAGTGAGATAGTCTGGAAAGCACATTCATAGGTTAAAAAGGACCTGGCTGCTCCCCCTGCAGAAGCCGCCTCTTGCTGCTACCTAAAGTCTAAGCGTGATTAATAGTGTATCAAAACGTGTGTCATCCCTCAACCTCTAGACACTAAGATAAGGCAAGCAGTATTGTGTCACCGGGGCGTCAAACACTAAGATATACTAAAGAAGATTCCTATGCATTATTATTATCCTTATTATTAGAAAAAAAACCCAAACCTTATTATTATAGTTTAAAAAAATGCAATGAATCCTCTGTGACGCAGAAAGTTTGGGTGTTCGTTTGCCAAAAGCAAGAGTTGGCTTTCACACTGCTGAGCAGCAGTGACCTACATGGGGTTCAGAGGGGGCTGCTGCCCTCACCCCCACCCCACAGCCCCCAGCATTGCAGCTTCAGCGTTACCTGCAGGTGAAGGAGCTTTTGTATCTGATTTCCTTGTTTCTGGTTCCTTAAAAGGAAGCTGATGAGAACAGAAGATGCTGATCCATGAAAGAGCAAGGGTATAGGCACCTGGGTGTGGGTTGGAGGACTGGGAAGAAAGGGATGTGCTGGGAAGAAAGGGATGGAGGTCAGGGTTCTCATGAGCATAGATCATAGATTCAGAGAACTGTTTGAAGATCTCTTGACATGCGGTATTGGGTTGTTTCTCCATCCAACCCAGTAATTTGGGTTGGACAGGGAAACAGACATCCTTAACCTGCTCCTGGGCTTTTCAACATTCCCAATAAGACACTGCTAGGGGTCTTTAGATGGGATAACTCTTGGGTAAATCCTTTAAGAATTTCAATTCCTCTTTGAATACTTGCATTGTTTTTAGCAACAGTGTTCCTGGGATCTTGGCAGTTTAGGACGATCAGGGAAATGAAGTTTCCAGGAGCATCCTCCCGGGAAAAATGAGACTAAAGATGGTTTTCTTTTGTCTTAAGAAGGAGAATGCTTGTATCTGAGGTGATGCTCTGGTATCTCAGGTAGATTATACAAACTTGTTCTAAAAATCTTCATAATTGAAAATCTTAAAAATCAATTAAAAATGTAAAAATACACCTATTTCTCTGTAAAGACCAATGGTCCTGCTGAATTCAATTGGATCTAATAAGCAGCATTTGAGACCAAATACACTTTTAGAAAAACCTGATTTATCATTCAGTCTCCCTAAATAAATCTAATGGCTTTCTGAACTGGATGAGAGGTTGGTTTTCAGTGAGTTCCTTGAGGGCTTTGGTTTAAAAATTATTAGTAAGAAAATGAGTCAACAAGGAAATTCACATACAAATTCTGCACTTGAGTAACGTGAAAATCCCTTTCCCAAATATTGGGAAATTCGGCTTATGGCTAGTGCTCAGTTCCTGTGTCTGGGGGTCACATCATGAAAGGCCACCCACATAGAGACTTCCACATCTCCTCTTTGGAGACATGAACTCCTCAGACAACCTGGACTCATGCTTGCACCTGAAGCACCCAAACCCCATCTGTGGCTTCAGGTGCCAGCCTCATGGATTGCTCCTCCCATAGATGTGATCACTTGTAGCATTTGTCTCTAGAATTAGACCCAGATTCTTGAAAAAAAAGAGGAAGCAAAAAGTCCAAAAGTTTCTTGGACACCAGATGCCACGCTCTGGTCCAAGGCCATGGCTTCACATTCAGCACAGATGTACCATGAAACCAGGCTCTGTGCACATAACCACGGGTGGACACGGGCACCCCAAAGCACTTCAAGAGGGCTTGCTGGAAATTTGAACTTGGCTTGGTCTTCTCTGTCCACACTTGGCATCACCTAAAACTTGTGTCCTCCCAAAAACAGAGAACCAGATTTGGAGGGAACAGGGAGCAAAGACTAACCTGAGAGAGGCTCAGCAGAGGGACATTTATCTGTACATTCTTTTTAAGGTCTTTCTTACTGGGACTGCTATCAGCAAAGCAAAATGGATTTATTTTCTTTTAATCTGGTGGTTTAAGAATGCTTGTGGGAGGTTACCACAAGGAATGTGTGATACAGGCGGGGGGAACAGAGGAACTGAAAGCAAATACTTTGCAGGGGTTATTAGACTATGGTTTAGGACAGGAATGAAATTATTTATGTTAATAAGCAAAGAACAGGCTCTGCTGTCATTTATGCAGGTGTCAATTATTCAGTGGAAACAAGGAACACCATTTGGAGTTAATCCTGGTATAAGCTAACCTAAAATCCAGGTCTTTTTTGTCTGGGTGAATGAGAAGTAGGGATTTGTGGCACGGATGCAGCTGCAGGTGTGTGTCAGAATTTAACTGAGATGATGCAACAGATAAAGGTGGAAAAGGTCTTATATATCCCCCCCAAAAAATTCTGTCTCATTGGGACACACCAGCACTATCTGCTTTCAAGGGTCTAACATCACCTGGGTCAGAAAAAGAGAGTTTGCATAGAAACTAGGAAGTGGACACTCAAAAGTGAGCCAACAGGGCTTCAATATTACATGATGAAAATGCGATCCCATAAAAAAATCAAGCCTTGAAATTCTGACAGCTTGGCCTCCTATATAAAGGGCCTGTGCTGCCACAAGACCATGTGACACCATCCTCATCTGTGGAATTCCCACCTTTATATCATACCCTTCCAAGCCAAATTTCCAGCAGGCCTCGTAAAACAATGGCAAACAAATTATTAGATCTCCGTTACCTCTAACTTGGTCAAAATCTGCAGCCAGCAGTTGGCTGGAGCAAAGCTGACTTTGGCCTCAGCCAATGCAATTCCCATTCTTGTGGTCACTAGAAAGCAAACGACCCCAAGGCTGATTTGGGACCTGCTGACATTTCTTGCTCTACCAGAGGGCATCTCATTATGCAGTGTGCAAGGGGCACACCTGCACCATTTGCAGTATTCTGCATCCCAGGGTGTCTTTAGTAAGGGAACTCAAGGGCGTCATTGGGTTCACTTTGCACAACAAAATCTGGAGCCAAAATGAGTAGTTTGGGAGCAGGAACACAGAGGGGTTAAAACTTCAGTAGGTAACAAAAAAATGGGAAAGGAAGGAACTGGCATAGCTGGAAGTGTAGGTTCCCTCTCAGAAAAATGTTTTCTCCTCCATGATGAAAAATGGCAGAAAAAATTTTGCAGAGTCTTTCCCCACCCCTCAGTCCCATGTGAAGACCTGAATGTTAGTCCTGAACACTAGCAAAAGCAAGGTTTTATTTTCTATTGGTACCCACATAGAGCCAAACCAGTCCTGCGTCTTCCCCCCCATCCCCACCTCCACCCGCTGCCACCTCTGGTCAAGCAAACAGGAGGAGAGAAAAAGGCTGTGATTCTCTCTTCACCCCCATTAAGTAAATGTTCAACCTCTCAAAGGCCACACAGGAATGAAGCTGTCACCTAAATAGCACAGAATCATAGAACTATTTAGGTTGGAAAAGACCTTTAAGTCTGACCAACAGGCTTTTATCCTTAACAGGCTCTTGATATGACATGGGGGAAATGTGGGGAAATAGGGTTTCAAATCACTGACACAGCCCCAGCAGAAGACACCCATGGGATTTGGGCTGTAGGGGTGTTGGAGGGTTTAGAGGCACAATGCCAGCTATGGTGTCCCAGCCCTGGAGATGGATCCCAACACGATTTTTCCTGATGCATCTCCTTGCAAAAAAAAAAAACCAACCAACCCCAGCCCAAGCTACACAGCAACCTACCCACGTAAAGGATCACTTTGTGACTTCACTGTGGTCCCAAAAGAAACTCTGAGCATCACTTTTACCCTCTCCTTCCCCCAGCTGAATGTGCTGCTAAGGTTCCCGGTAATAACACAATGACCTTTCCAAGAGAAAGAGGACTTTAAGGGTAACACAACAGGGCAGACTGGGATTGGCACGACTCACAGGCAAGCACAGCTAAGAGGCTTCTGAATGACCACGAAGAAATGAAGAAGCACTTCTTAACCCAGCTTGAGGGATCCTAACAAAATAAAAAGGACGTCCCAAGAACATGGGGGGTGAGATTCTTGGCAGGGCAGAAGAAGAAAGGGAAGATTTTCACAGGGCATAGTGTGTGCAAAAGTGTTCAGGCACGATGCAAACTGTAAGAAAAGTGCCCACTCTAACCAACACAGCTCCAAAGGATGGAGCTCAGCACTTAACACGCAGCAACTTCTTGCATTTCCACTCTTTACCTCTGGCCTGGTGGCTCTGCCTACACAACAGCACAACAGCTGTCAGGAGGCTCCACACCATGACAGCCCTCCAGAGGAGTTGCCTTTTCTTCCAAAGCACTTCCAGGTCCATCGTCAATGGGAGGAGAGATAATTAAATATAATACATGGTTTTAAATGTAAAAACCCAGTCCTGTAGTCTTTTGTCCTCCTTCCCTGTCTCATTTCTCTGCCCTCTGGGTTGTCTCTCTTCTCACTCTCAAGCTCAAATTTCTGAGTTTTTCAATTTCCTAAGTTGGGATAATTTTTAATATCCCAACCTCTCCCACTTTGAGACTCTGACTGCTCTTCATGCAAATATCACAGCCACCACCCCTTTCCTCCAGGGGCCTACACAACATTTCCATGTATTATATTGGAATTATGCCACCTTCCTGATGGTTAATGAGGAACCACAGAGTAACAACCCTGCTGGAATTACATGTGACCAGAAATCTAAGCCAGAGTCAGCTACGTGTTCATTCCACAACTCCAGAATACCTAAAGGTGTAACCACCAGTGCCATGATGTGGTGATTCCCACCTAACACTTGTCAGCCACCAGCCCTCGCTGGGTGATTCACTCCTGCCCCGCACTTCTGAAGATTCCCAAGAAATGCAAATTGCCTACCCCGCACCATGAAATAATTTCACCTAATGATCTTAGAAAGAGAGTATGAAAGAAATCTGGACTTCAGAGCTCCAGTTCGCTCACCACCGTAACCTCTTCCATAAATGCAGGCTTTGACCTGCTCATTCTTCCCTCCCCAGAGTAAGCTGCAAGAAAGTATCTGCCAGCTAAGGATGTCCTAAAAGGAGGAAAACCTTAGCTGTTGATCTCCTTGAGAAGTTCAACACCTGGACAGCTGGAGCGGGCAGCTGCCAGCATTTGGACGTGGCTCTGTGACTGCAGGAATGCTTCACTGCCTGGGGGCTGACCAGCCCATGTCACTGAAAGGTCCCTCGCCTGTGGCCGACCTGGGAGGAGGACCGCAGGGTGTGCAGAGGTCAGAATCGGTGTCTGATTCCCCTTCTGCAATGTAGGGTCTGATTTTGGCCACGGCTGCATAGCAACCGTTGTTAAGGATGTCCAAATTCTCTTTGGACTGGGAGATGCTAAAGCCACTGAAAGAGCGCTCCAGTTCCTCATGGTCTACTGAGGGGATGGAGATGGACGTGTCGCTGTCTCTCATGGCACTCTCATGGTGTTTGGTTGTAATGTCTTCGTTCCTCAGGTACTCTGCGCTTGCCCTGTGCCCACCACTGTATGCTGACAGGGAGCGCTCGTGGGAGGGTGGAGGTGGGATGCGGACCAGCGAGCCGGGGTCTCCAACAGGTGATGAGCCATGGCTTTGCCGCTGGTAGACCTGTTGTTGGCATGATGTTGAGGGCGGACACGTGTTGGTTGGGGCTGGTGGAGCAGAGAAGTTCTTCTGACCCATGGAGCTGGTAGACCTAATGATCTTGATGATGCAGCCATTCTTGTCAATGTGCTCCCTGCTGTCTTCGGGGCTGTGGTAGGGAGGGGCTGGGTCTGGCTCTTTGGACCCAAAATAAGCCTCTGTCTCCGTTGGTGGGATGCCCATCCGCTGCATGTAAATATTCACCAGGAAGTCCAGCTTCTTCTCCATTGACTGAACCTGAAAAACACCAAAGGCTACACCTTGCACATGCGCTGATGCACATCAGCATCCCAAGTACAAGCAACCTCCAATCCATCTAAGCACTAGTGTGGAACTGAGTAACTAATTGTCTTGTTGTTAAGTGTTTCATTACCTTAGAATCACAGAATCACACAATTTTAGGGGTTAGAATGGACCTCTAGAGATCATTTAGTCCAATCCCCCTGCCAGGGTACACAGGGCTGCATCCGGAGGGGGGGTGGGGGTTTGAAAGTGTCCAGAGAAGGAGACTCCACAACCTTTCTAGGCAGCCTGTGCCAGTGCTGTCACTCTCATGTTCTATCTTATCCCCATTATTACTTGTCCTATTACTGGGTACCACTGAAAAGAGACTGGGCCCTTCCTCTTGACCCCCACCAATCAGATATTTACAGACTTCAGTATGACCCCTCTCAGCTTTCTCTTCTTCATACTAAACATTCTCAACTCTCTCGACCTTTCTTCACAGGAGAAACATTCAAGGATAGATCTTCCTCTTTTAAAATAAATGATAATGTCCCAAGGAGAAAAATAAGGCAAGAAAAGACCCCAATGCAACACATGCAACACCCTCTTATCAAGAACCACCCCCGGCCCAAAGTACCTGTTTCTCAACTTTTCCAAGCCTGCCCATCATGCTGGGATCTTCAGGCAGCTCCCCCTCTGCTGGCCCTTTGGTCCGATCCTTGTCGGTCATGGAAGATCCTCTCCCAACAATCTGGTCAACTCTAGCGGGATCAGAAAATCCCCCCCACCCCCGGAAAAGGACCTGGAGTCAGTTGGAGGCAGCAGGCGAGAAGGGCTCCACTCATCACACCTCCGTGGGACAAAGCAACAGCCTCTCTCCCAACTAACACTCCAAATTACTCACAGGCACACAGTGGCACTGAAGTGTTAATTCAGATGCAAAAGTCAGAGCGGTATTAGCAGAGTTTGAAATTATCCATTTCTGTTTATACAGATAAAACCTGGTGCATTATGCGGGGTAAATTTACCCACTGCACAGTTTCTTTTAGGGACTTTCTTCTGCATCCATTCACTTATTTGGATTGAAGAGTCATTAGAGTTTGAGGGAAGATAAGATCAAGTTTTCTGCCTAGCGTGTGTCAATGGATTCTTTTTGATCTTTGCAGCAGTTTTCTTCCCCTCAAAGCAAATATAAGTGTGTAATTTTCACATCCATGAAAGGGAGATCCCTGAGATCCAGACAAGCAGATGTCGTGCTGACTGTTCCACTGGAATTGCATCAGGGCTCTATTTGGTCAGAATTCACCAAACATCACCAAACTGCCTTTCATCTCAGTGCTACTGCAATCAACACCTGCATCATTAGAACCACAGAATGGTTTAAGCTGGAAGGGATGTCAGAGATCATCCAGTTCCAACCATCCTGCTATGGGCAGGGACACCTCTCCCCAGACCAGGCTGCCCAGAGCACCATCCAACCTGATCTAGAACATGTTAGATGTTTTCTATCAGCAGGACTCCAAGCCAAATAACAGCAGAGGACACTCCTGCCAAACCAGCAGGTAAAGCCACTGGGCAACTTGTTTGGTACCAAGTTCTTTACACACATTACATTTGCAACTTCTTGCTTCCAGTATAGAAACAGCTGGGCTGATGTAAAGCTCTGGCTGCAGAAGAAAAAGGACAGAGCCAGTGTGGAAACTGGAAGTCAATTTTATCAAGGCATCAACTGTCAATTTTCTAGAGAGCAAACACTGGAGCCTCTTGGTCCCTCAAAAGTCAGGGGAGCAACTCAGTTTGGAACAGCTTCTTCATGGCAGTCCCATTTGTCACTTCATTCTGTGCCAGGCAAACTTTACTCTTGCATAATGCACCAAACGTTAGGGGTGGCAGGGGAAGAGAAGGGTTAATTCATCTGACTGAAACCAGGTTGAGGTATCTTGAGCGTAAAACTCAAAATGCTTCTTACGCAGTTCTGCCGTGTGGGCCATGGGTCCATGCACCAAGAGGAGGAAAAGGAAGGAGCTGAACACAGACAGACAGGGGAACATGAACAAACAAAAAACCAAGGAAAGGAATGAGACGTGAGGCTATTTCCAACATAAGAGCCATTTGTTTGCTGTACGTTTGACAGGGACTTCATACGTATGTTGGCTGTTGACATTAAGGGAGAGTATCGGTAGGTATGGACCAGCATGGCTCGGTTGGCTTATATTAGAGCAACAGCAGCTTAGGCCATCAGAAGATCAGGCTCAAAGAGACAAAGTGGATGAGCACATCACACCAAGGACACAAAATATAAGCCAAACAATAATATTCGAGTTTCTCTTTGATCCCAGAAGATACTTCTCTTGGTCAGGAATGCGACAGAATCCTGTTCTGTTTTAAAAGCCAGGGTGGATCCTTTGCTTAGTGATATAAGCACAGGAGTACAAGGAGCACCCAGTGCTCTGATTACAAGCGGGAGGAATACACATGCCTTATTTCTCTTGTAATGGGAGAAGGAAACCGCTGACATGTACAGGAACTCCCCATGAGGGATGCAACTACTGACAGGACATACAGCACAAGAAATCCTACAACAATGTTGTTAACCATGTAAAGCAAAGAGGCATTAAATTGGATACCTCGGGCTACCTGGGTTTGGGATCACAAGTCAAGGCGTAGTAGAGCCACTGTACGAACTCCTCCCCTGTATGCACAAGCAAGTAGACTAGTAAAACAATGAACATGAGTTTCAAAGTCTAAATGCTACTCAATATTGTGGAAGGCCAAGAGCAATCAGGGTGCTCTATCCTCAAGTTCCATTTAGCACTACCACTGAAATGCGTCCCTTAATAGAAATGAGATGTCCTTCAACAGTGTCTGACAGAGCAGGGAGGCAGGACAGACTAGAACACAGAGGAAAAGTGAACATTGCCATGCTATGGTGTACCCTAATAGCAGAGATGTTCTTGTACAACTGCGTTACTAATTGTGCAGGAATGGAGGAAGGACTTCAGATTTCTTCCATGTCCTTAAGAGAAGAGCTATCCAGTGAGGGAACCTGACACTACATACATGAAGCACAGAAGGCCAGCTGGCACTTCACAGATGGAGAGACCACTAGTACCAGACAGAAGAGCACCAGCACCAACTTCTTCCATCCCCTACAGGCTGGACACAACTAGCCTGCAGATCTGCTGTATCTTGAAAGGACTGAAGCCCTTCACAGAGCTCACCCATAAAGCTTTCAGAAGCCCTTTCCCATATACTAGAGTTCAGGAGAATTTCTTCTTGATTCATTCTCTTCAAGTCTAAACTTTAACATAGTCCTGACTCCTGAGGATGTCATCTTCCACAGCTCTGAGAAACCAGGAAACCAGATCCCACCTTGGAGACAGGATCTGCTCTGAGGATGGTGCAGTGGACTTCAGCGCAGAGAGGGGGGAAGGTGGTGAACCAAGTCCTTTCTTGATGGCTTCAGGTCTCCCACCCCTCTGCAGAAGTTAGACCAGAGGAGATTATTCCTACCCTCAGCAATGGGCAGAGATTCCATTTGTATTTTATCTGATACAAGAGAAGAATATCCTTGTGAGCCTCCAATGCACTAGTACCTAGCTGAGCATTACAAAGAGCAGGAGATCCTTTCAGCTACTATAAAAGATGGAGGTTTCGCCCAACATAGGCAGCAAAGCTCAAAAGATGGAGAGAACAGAGTCCACCTCTGCAAGCAGAGTGGCATACTGTACGTTCCTACTGACAAAGGACCTTGAACCTTCTGAGATGCCAAACCCCACTTGTGCATCACATCCCATAAGAAACCTGGTGTCTTCTCATCACTCACTTTGGCTGTGACGTGCAGAGGGGAGAAATGAGCTTTGAAAGATTCAACCCTGTGTTTTCCCCATGGTGTCAGGAGAAGGACTCAGAGATGTGACAAACTGTGCCATCTACTGTTCTTCAGAGGCTCTGCTGGGTCTTAAGTTTGGGAGGGAGAGAGAAAGGGGAGTTGCTCTTTAAGGTGACCTCTGAGAGCTTCTCTTCCTTCTAATGATACCAAAAAATAAAAATGCAAAGTCTTGCATCAGCCACAGTGCAGGTTTTCTCATGCTTCATTATGCTCCATGCCAACAGTGCATGCAAAGAGGTGTGATATGGCACCCTCGGGCCAGAAGCAGACATCAAAAGGTCAAACGGCTCAAATGAGATAAAAATGAAGTGTTTGGGAATAGATATTCAATTGGTTTCTTTTTTTTCTTTTATCTTTTCTATTTAATTTCTTTTTGGCACACGATCCAGGCATTGAAGCCAAACCCCCTTCATCCATGTCACAAGACTGGCTACTTACCTCTTCATTTGGCAATAAAGTTTGGTCTAGAAAGATTTGGACCAGTATCTGGTGTCCAAAAATTAACAGCTGAGGTTGCACCTATTCTGTGTTAAATCAGCTGACTGAGGGAATTTAACCCAGATGGTCTGTGTGTGGAGCAAACACCTTCAGCCAAACCACAGCCATGGACATTCACTGGAATCCAGCAGCCTTTACTGGGAGCTACCTGCAGAAACCTTCAGGCTGAACTGAGCCTTTGTCACTAGAGCACCCCAATTCATTCCATGGAGTAAAGGTCATCACCTGGTTCTGTTTCTCTGGGCAGTATTTGGTGAAAGCTGACTAAGAAGGAGAAGATAGTGCAGCCCATGGGGTCACCACGGTATGGACCCACACGGTGATGATGGCAGCAGCAGAGCCTGCTTCAGAGGTTTTAGATCAGAGTATAGGGCTACTCAGAGCTCTGGGTCACATCCACAGGGCACCTCAAGCACCTTGTGAGTGCCACTGGTGTCTGTGGGCAGGTGAAGCTGCCAATAACTAGGCACAGCATAAGCCTTTGAATGGGTGGGAGCAGTGATTTCAGCAGCCTTCTGTACTCAGCCATGTTCTGGAGCCTCTTTCACCCACAGCTCAATAAAGAAGAAAGGAGAAAATTCATTAAAGGGGAGCAATTAGAAAACCCCACTCTGACTGTCCCAGAAGCCTGGTGGGCCTGTACAAACAGATTTTTAACTTGGCCCTCAGCATTAGAAACTGCAGAAACAGTCATTCACATTAAGCTGATGCAGCAACAGACTCACACTGTAAATGCTCCAGTTTGATGCTCCATCCTCCGGGATCCATCAATCACCTTGTGTCTGCAAGGCACGGGCCTTCACAAGGAAACCCTGTCTCCAGTGAGGGTCCGTTGCACACCACATCTTAAAGATTAAATATAACTAGATAGTAAAGTAGTTTTATTTTACTATCAAAATGCTCTGCAGATAAGAATGGGATTTCATTTTTAAAGACTGCGTTTGGGCCTCGTCATCTGGAAGGGGAGAGAAATGGGGAAAAAGCTTTTCTGAGAGCATCTTTGTTTTTTTCCAGTGTAATGCCTGCAGCTTCTGGAAAATTCTCTTAATTCTATTATTTTTACGTTTCTGAGCCAGCTGAGTGGGAAAAGGTAAGCTTTAACTATTCCTTCTACTCACATTCCTCTAGTGAAGATGACTCAGAGAAGCTTAAACAAAAATCCAGCGATTTGTCACGTATTAACTCTTGGGGAGGCCAAGAATACTTGGAAAAAATGAGGCTAAACTCACTGCTTTTAAAAGTCACCTCCTATCTGTGCATGCAATATGACTTTCTGGCAAATACTTCTGGCTCCAGTGGTCTCACTGTTAGGTGCAAATAGTGTTCAGCTCATGGCCTTGCTGACCGGACCTCAGAGCACTCTAAAATGGGAATTGGAGTGAGAACCGCTTCTTCGTGGCATCAGCTCCACACACAGCTTTACGTAAGGAGACAACTAGTAAGAACTTAATAAGAACTAGGTTTGACTCCTTTTTGTGTGCAAAATCAGACTTCTGGATTTTGTTAAAATCAGTATCTTTCAATACAGTTTTTTAACACAAATCTTACGATTCTGCTATTTTGATGGGATTTTTTCCACTGTGGTTGGTAGAATTGCATCAGCAAGAAAAGGAAACCCCTGTGTTCATCAGATAGGAAACACTTCATTCTTACTTTGCCCACAGAATTAAATTAATTTCCTGGAAGGGTGCTGCAAAGGCTCTTTTGTGTGTGAAGTGGTTGATCTTTTAGAATGTAGATCGTCCTGTTTGTGTTACTTTGTGCGTAAATATTCCTCCTTTGACATCTAAAGAGATTTTGGAAAGAGACTGTTTTACTTTCTAATGCCTCAAAGAAGACTGGTAATGCAACACACACTGGCGGAAGAAACTGGTGGCTCTTGACGACTCTATAAATGTCCCTTCTTTTTTTGTTCCTAGTGTAAAAACTCACTGCTCCAAGAATAAACCCAGAGTAGCAACTGCTCCCGAGTCACCATTTAGCAACTGTGCTGCTAAGCAGTAAATGCCGTCGTATAACTGGCATGAAAGGGGTTTGACATAAAGCACATGGGGAAAAAAAATCAAAATCCAGAGAAAGCGGCATTTTTGGTGAATCCTAACCTAGGCGAGTACTGGGGAGATTCTTTGGAAGAATACATGGGTCCTTTGGTTGGATACTTCTTATGCCGGGGAGTTGAAGGGGGTGGGGGACCCACAATCATATCTATCCTGGCAAAGTAAATAAGAAAAAAAAGACACCAGCAAAATGCATAATGAAGCAACACGGAGAGAAAAGTTGGTCAGAAAAAGTTGCAGAAAGAAACAACTGGAAAACAGAACAACAGAGAAAGAGAGAGAGAGAGAATTTGAAATTATATTTCCCCTGGAAACAGAAGGTTCTCTCCTATCCGCTGCTTGTGGGTGAAAGCCAAATTCTAACCCACCCCAGGGCAAGATTTGGAGATTTAGGCACCACTGAAACATCCTTAGGACATTCCCCCCCACCCCAGACATTACAGGCAACATGCTTTACCCTCTGGAATATATTTGTGTGTGTGTAGCAGTATCCCACTGAGTCAGTTGGACATGAAACAACATCTATTCATTCTCCTTTCAGTCCCAGGGCTAGACAACACATCCTCAGCTAGTTCAGAACAGCCTGAGTCGTTGAGAGTCGGCGGGATACACTGCAGGACTGCGTAACTCAATGAATGGGAGACATCCATGGCTGGCAGGGTGTCAGCATGAGACACGAGACACACACAACACTAAAAAGAGCACGTTACAGACACAGTGACAGAGGAGTTAATGGTAAAAGAGGAAAGTGCATGTAAACACCCCAGGAATTTGCTTAAACGCAGTTTGAAGCCACTGAAGCCCTGGCTGCAGGAGGTCAATGCCAGCTCTGTTGAGCTGAACTGGTATGGAGAATATGGTGTTTTGACTGCTGAAGGAAATAAATCTGTTTTCTAAGGTGCCCTGTGACAACCTCCCTGGGCTCCACTGTACAGGTGCACTGTACTTCTAGCACCAGTTGGTCATGGCCATAGCCATCTCCAGCACATCCCTCATCCATAGGGCTGCCCATTCCAGTTGTACTGGGCAGGTGACCAGCCGTAGGACCTCTTGGCGCCTGTCTAAGATGATACCTGCATTGAAGGATGACCCCAAGGTGTCTGTTCCTGTCACCATTGCTGATACTCTGCTTGGTGGGAAACTGAAACTAGCAAAGCTGCCTGGTAGCCCTGGATCCCAAATCCAAGTGCTCTACACTTGAAGCAGCTCCTGGTATTCTTGACTTCCCTGCACTGATATGGATGATAGCCTTAGCTGTCCTCACAACTTCACAGTTCTGTGATCATAACTAAGAGGAGAGAGAATTCACTTTGCCTCTTAAAAGCTGCAATTCCTTACTTCAAACCCGCAAACCCACGCAATCAAACTATTCTGTCTTTGTAGCACATCATTTGAAAGGTGGGCAATGGGAGACTTGGGTGGATGTTGAGACTCACAGTGGTGGACATTCAGGTGTCCCAACTGGAACCAGTGGAGATGACAGGCTATTGGTGGCAGCCTGGAGGCTTCTTGTTTCAGGTTAATCAAGCTAGGGAATCTCTTACCCCTCCAGATTCAGCTTGGATCTATTATCACTGAATTTCTACTGAACAGGGGTGAGAGGCTCCAAGAGAGGAGATTTTCCAGGATAAAGAATCATAGAATCAAAGAATCATTAGGGATCGGAAGGGACCTCAAAAGATCATCTAGTCTAATCCCCCTGCCACAGCAGTATCACCTAGAGCAAGTCACACAGGAATAGATCAGGTGGGTCTTGAACGTCTCCAGAGAAGGAGACTCCACAACCTTCCTGAGCAGCCTGTTTCAATGTTCTGTTACCCTCACTGTGAAGAAGTTCCTTCTGATATTGATATGGAACCTGCTCTGTTCCAGCTTGCACCCACTGACCCTTGTCCTATCACTAGATGACCTTGGGAAGAACCTGGCTCAATCCTCCACCCCTCACATATTTATAGACATTACTGAGGTCACCCCTCAGCCTCCTCTTCTCCAAGTTCAAGAGACCCAGCTCCCTCAGCCTTCTCTCATAAGGGATTCCTTCATCATCTTTGTTGCTCTAACTGGACACCCTCCAGCAGCTCTGTGTCCCTCCTGAACTGAGGGGCCCAGAACTGGACACAATACTCCAGATGCGGTCTCACCAGTGCAGAGTAGAGGGGGAGAAGAACCTCTCTTGGTCTGCTCACCAGCCCCCTTCTGATCCCCTCCAGGATGCTGTTGGCCCTCTTGGCCACAAGAGCACATTGCTGGTTCACTGTCCACTAGGGCTATATTTCGGTCTCCATCTCCTGGCTGCATATATGCAAACAGGAAAACACAGCAAGCAGCAGTGCTGAGAAAATTTCCTCTGCTGCTCGAGCATCAGGAATAACCCAGTACAAATGGGCCCCAAGAGACCCTCAGTAAAGCAGAGATTCTGCTTTTTCCTGAGATCATTCTCCTATCCCATCCCGGGGGTCCATATTACCTGTTTCTATACTCAAACACTTTTTTCTTTGCACATTTCCTGACTCTAGCAGGGACCTAAATGGGTCTGAAATGAAAGGAAGATGTCCCCAATGGCTTCCACTGGGCTTTTATTCTCCAAAAGCAAATGGTGTATTATTTTGACTGGAGACAGCCCATGGGCAAGCCCTGCCCCTATTCTGGGTGTCCTTCAACCTCAGCAGACCTGGGGCTGCTTCTGCTGAGATAACACAGCTGGGGGGCTCTTGAGGGGTTGGTTTTTTTTTTCAATGTGGGACATGAGGACTGAGAGAGGAATGGTCAGATTTGGTTTAGGTCAGGTCCTCTGTTCCGGGAACCAAGTGAATCTGGGATTTATCACAGAATTACAGGGTCTCTGTGGTTGGCAGCAACCTTTAAGATCATCAAGTCCAACCTCTGACCCAGCACTGCCAGGTCAGCCCTAATCCATGCCCCTCAGCACCACATCTATACGCTTTTCATACACCTTTAGGGATGGGGACTTCACCACTGCCCTGGGCAGCCTGCCAATGCCCAAGGACCTTTTCTGTGAAGAAATTCTTCCCAACGTCCAGCCTAAACCCACCCTGGTGCAGCTTGCAACCATGGACTCTTTTCTGTGTGATCTGCTCTAGAAGAACCTGCTGTGCAGGCAGATTGGACTACATGATCCCCATCTCTAATTTTTTTGTGGGAGAAAAATTTTAAGTGCTTTTTCTGTTCCATTTGTCCTATTTTCATAGTTCTTTGTCTATCAGAACTAACTCTTCTTCCCTAAAACTTGAGCACAGAAATGCATCTTGGCTAAACCGTAACCTACATCAGTGGGCTTGGATGAACAATCCCCACCCGTGTACCCTGGTGCCATTTGAGGAGGGATTCTCCTCCAACAGCTCAACATCCCAACGGTGGGAGGAAGCTGCAGCTTCCTCACTGTCCCCTCTGCCCATTGCAGGTTTTATTCTGTATCAGGAAAGTACCAAACTGGGTACATTAGCCTTAAGCCTGAGGCACCAAACCTTTGCTGCCCTGCCACGAGGACCACAGAGACACTCACCCACTGTACCCACGGAATATTCTAGAATGACCAAAAATTCCTGGAGGAGGAGGAGAAGCCATGAATTGCATGTGTCTCTCCTGGGGTGGGAACTGAGGTACTTTCAGAGGTGTAGAAACACCACCTGCAAGCCCTGTCCTGGTCATCCCTGGGGGTACCAGCCACCAGAATTGATGTTTTGCTTGGATACTTGTCTTAGGAAGAGAAAAGTGTAGGTCGTAGCTGCAAAGGAAAGTCTCTGTCTCCTGGCAATACCTCAACAACAGACAAAAAACTAAGGAAAAAATAAGCAAAGAGAGGGGTCTCTTGCCTGGCCTGAAGGTTTTTAATTCGTGAGAGCATGTCCAGGTGACCGGCTGAGTACTGCTCGATGACATCCATCACATCGTAAGGCCGAAGGCTTTCCTTAAACTTGCGCTTGGAGACGAGAAATCTCATAATGCTGAAGGAGATGGAAAAGGAAAAGCAGAATATAGTCCTTGACCTGCTTAGCGGCAAAGAAAACCACTGCCAGGAGCTGCGTTGGAAGGAAAATGAAATCTATCCCAACGCTGGCAACAGCAGAGGGGAAAGGGATTGCCGGAGCTCATGGCTGAAGCTCTGTCGGCAAGAAGGGGAGTCCCAATGCCCCTCAGATCCTCCACTATGCCCTGATCATCTCTGCACTGCTTTTCTAAATGCCAGTGTTAAATCTCAAAGCTAGTGAGAAGGATCATTCGGACTCATCCCTGTGGGTGATTTTTACTGTTTCTCCATTTTCCCTCCCTCAGCAAAAATTGCCATTTCTGGCAGAATTCTCTGTAAAGGAGGACAGGCCACCCAGGGGAAAACAGCCTGAGGCACAGACAGCTCAGCACTTGCCATTTCTGCTTGGATTTCACATTTCTATTTATTTTATTTCTTTTTCCCCCGTGTTATTTGTTTTTCCAGACCGCTTCCCCTGTCTCCCTGTCTCTTACCACACTGCCCTGATGCTGACTTTCAGTCCTGGTGTCAAATCTTCTGTCACAAACTCGCAGTTGCAGCTTTTGTTCTCATCAGGAATGTCTTCTCCAGGCAAACTGGCTTCTGGGTTTGGCAGAGGGAGGGATAAAACCAACATGTTAATATTTCCCATCCTGGTGCCGAGCAAGGAAAGACACGACGGATCGCAAAAAGTGACCCTGGGGAATCACCAAATGAGGAGGTTGGAAGCGATCTCTGAAAATCATCTACACTAACCCCCCTGCTAGTGCAGGATCACCTAGAGAAGAAACACCCCAGAGATAACTCTGCTGAGCATCCCAGGCGTTAATGTACATAAAATATATAATTAATACACATTACAATATCTTAATATACGTTAATATCTACAATACAATTAAGGTGACAACCAGCAATGCCAGGAGCAGCTCTCCTCCATCTTTAGACACCAAACTCTTCCCTCTTTCCCCATCCCCATCTAGATAAATCTATATATTATCATTATTTTCCTTAAATTATTATGTTTTCAAGGCCAGGTTAGATAAGGCCTTGAGAAACCACGTTGAGTTGAAAGGTGGAAGGAGGTTGGAGTAGACAGTCTCAAGGTTCCTTCCAACCTGAGCCAGTCTGTGGTTCTATGATCATGACTGTCAGTAGGGATTTTTTTTATCTCTAATCACACTCAAAGCTAAAGAAAAGGAAAGAGAACTATGGAAGCACCTTGGTCTGTCCTTCTTAGGAGAGGACCTGGTGGGTATCTGGGGTTCAGCATGGAGGCCCAAGCTCTCACCTTCTGAGTTTTGCCGTGATGCTGCTCCCTTGATTCGGAAAGCTTGCCGGGCTCGGCTGCGGTCTCCGAAGCTCCAGCTCTTGGGCACTTTGCTTGGGCTGTCCTCGATGCTCTGGTCAGCGCTGGGGGATCTCCGCATGCCCTGAGCCTGTGGAGAGCCTTTCCCTTTGGTGCCAGCACCGCGGGGACTGGAGAAGACACGATCTTTCAAACTGACCTTCTGACTGTTCCGAGAAACACGTTGAAACAAAGACAAAAAGGAGACAGCAGGAGGAGTCATTCTGGAAACCACGCAGTCCTTCCCCACCAGCCATTAGAAACCAAGAGCACTTCCAAGCAGCAGAGAGATGTCGTTTTGCTGTTGGCTTTTTTTAGTTGTTTTTATTTTCAATATAGATACAGATTTTGGTTTAGTTTTTTTTTTCAAGAAAGTGTTGTAGAAATGTTTCCGCCATAATGAGTGAAATGGGAATGGTTATTTAGAGAGAGAAAATAATGAGGACTTTAAACAGAAGCCCCTCATGGGATGCCAGGGCTGGCGGGACAGAATGACGTTAAACGATGAGGTTATGATCCCTTAAATCACTGATCGGCTCCGGTCACGAGTGAGGAAGCTTTTCTCTCACACCTGCCTTCCAAGACCCTATGATCTAAGAAGAAAATAGAAAAAAAAATCCCCAACCCTTTTATGTTAAACCTTTAACTTTCTTGGAAAGCTTCACTTCTAATGCTCACACCTGTCCTTTCCTTTCGACCACCTGCACTTCCTCCTGCCTAGGACACAATCTGCCCCTTTTGTTTATTCCAGAGTTCCCCAGACATTTGAACACTTCAGTCTGTGGCCTAAAATGTTCAACTCCCCATATGCTATGAAGATTCAATCTAAGCTAACATCTACCTGAAGGTCTGTTCTGGTGTCATGAACATGGCAAAGCACAATTTTACGGCTTCCTGACATTTTGATGCTCTTTTTCTAGAATCCCATTTCCTGAAAGCCTTGTAGCTATGGTTTGGAAAGAAGCTCTGAGAAACAGAGGGTCTCACTGACAAACAGTAATCCTCCCAATTCTGAAAGTCATCATTCAAAACTTTCATCCAAATGAAAACAATGAATTTCCATGTGAAAAACTGCAAAACAAAAAGAATTTGCAAATCTTCAGGAAAGAGCAAACTTTATAGGAACAGCACCGGGGAAACCAAATTGCAAATAGCTTTGGTTAAGTGGGGTATTTTTTGAAGAGCAACTGGTTATTAAAATAAACTGCTAAGAGGTTGGACAGTCAGTGCAAGGCACTCGCACAGAGCCAAAATTTTCAATACTGTATGGGTTTTATAAATGTTATATATTTTTTATATTTTATATAGGAAAACATGTATTTTTATACATTTTAGATATAATAGNTTTATCTATTTTATCTATTTTATATTTATAAATCAAAACTGAGCAAACCCACCCATGTAAATTTTCCAAACCCCTGCTGCAGCCACTCAACATTTTGCTGCAAATACTCTGACTCAATTTCCAGGATGAACACTGCAGGAGTTTTGATTTCCACATCAGATTTTCAGGTCACCAACCAAACACTTGGGAGTCAGGTTTTTTTCTCTAACAAAAACTCAGAGCAAAACAGCCATCCTTTGCCTTCAGAACCAACACGAGGTCCTCCAGACAGAACTTTGCTGCTGCTATTTGAAGCAGAGCAGAAGGCAGCCCTTCTTTCCCAGTGCTGACAGGAGCAGACACTGAGTTTTTCCTGTTAAAGGAGGATGACTGGAAGCCACATGGGGAGCAGATTCGTTGACTAAGAATGTGCTATTTTTACAAAGTCACTTCACATTGGGAGAAGTTGAATGTTTACAGGCAGAGAAAGGTGCTTAGGCAGCAGTTAGAAGAGCTGCACAGCATGATCCCGGGGGAGAAACCACCAACCCAATGGAGCAGTTCCTTGGCTGCTGGGCAGGGTCATCTGTGGCCACTGGCTGGGCAACAATATCACATTGAAAGGTATTTTAGGGAGAAAAGAAAATGTATTTTATGACCAAAATAAAAAGGCTGAGTTATTCCAATTAATGATGCATTTTTAATCTAGATACGTGTTGGAGGTTTCTTTTCCAAAGTGCTGCCCGCTTGCAGGCTCTGTCTGAAGGCCATGGGACTAACAGAGCTGAAAATCAGAGCAGAAGTACAAATCCTGTCAGGAATCTAGGAATAAGCGTGCGCCTAAATACCTTTCTGGATGCAAACCTTAGTCACTAACATTCCCAAACCATCACCCATTATGAGTTCAAGAGTTAAAAGCCATTCTTGTTCTGTTTTGCTTGGATTAGAAACCAGATTGGAATCCTGTCTCTTGATCCTAAATAGGCAAATTGGGGATTTTTTCCCCTTTCAGTTGATTTTACAGAATTTTCTTGGAATCTTCTGCATTGCTGTGGTGTTAATACTCGGAACAACCTGCCTGCGTTGTGGTAAAAAATAAGTTTTATAAAAATTAATCAGCAACACACCAGTATTCAGAATTCAAAGCAATTCTCTTGTGCCTCACCCTCTGCTGAGTTGCTCCCATCACCCATCTCAGCATAAAACCAGCTGCTCTCAATGAGTAAAGAAGATTCTTTTCTTTAGAGCCCCATTCCCACAATAGTTGGGAAAAGGCTTGCAAGAATCACAAAAGGTGAAAAAGAAATCATTTGGCTCGGTGAGGAATCTGAGCAAGAGTTTGAACCCTGAGAGCATAAGGTGCAACACCTCTGTGTGTTAAAAAATCTCATAGAAATCTGATGAACAATTAAGGGATGGGTTTTGCTCCTGAGTACTCACCGCTCAAAGGAAAAAACCCAACACCTGATCTAACTTCTTGGTTTTAACATAGACGACATGAGACAACATGAAGGATTAACTGAACTTTTCCTATTGCCATGCAATTCCCTTGCTGGAAATAACCTGGAATCACATGCAATCCCTGCTGAGGACAATGCTGTTGGGATCTGCAGGAACTGGTAGGAAAGAGCCCAAAAGAAATCTAGGCATATATACAGATATATGCTGTCAGCTAACCCAAGATCATGTTCTCATTCAACCAGAAAGTCATGCAGAGTGATGTAGAGTGTCTGGGAGGTGCTTGGATGTTGCTCCCATCAATAATCAATGAGCCCCAGTTCAGTGGAAGGTGTTACGCATCGGTGAGGTGAACATGAGGAAAGCAGCAATTCAGCCACACACCACGGTGTGAGGTAAATCTTGTGACTGAGATAGGGTGGCTCGGACACAGGGCAGGTGTCCTGAAAGGAAAGAAAACTGCAGCTTTGCAACCTGAGACTAAGATTATGGGGAGACCTAACAGCATATTAGCATGTGCTTTAGTTCCTAAGTCTTCATCACCACTTCCCGTTGGAATCAATGAAAAACATACTCAATAATAATCAGAAAAATACTTTCCAGGCTGACTTTGGGGAACATGCACCAAACGCCTAACTTTGCACTTGAATTTAAGAAAGGACAGAAACTGAGTTTTTCTCTGCTGCCAGAGATAAAAATAAAAAGACCGCCCATGTTGGACAAACTCACAAGGACCTCTGCACAGCCCCACAGCTGACACAAAGGTGCTCACTGCATTAGTGGGTTTTGCATTTAGGTTCATTCAGGTCCAACAACCCAGCATTTGGCAGTAAAATGCATAATATCTGCCCTTCAAGTGAGCTGCCATCAGCCCTTAGGATGCTCTCAGCTCCTGTTTGAAGCCCTCTGCTTTGGGCTTCACTCCCCAGTTCTCTACAGTATTAAATCAGCACCTCTTAAAAAACATGAACTCACTAAGTTAGCTGCAATTTTGAATCAATATGAAGCATTACTGGCAACATCTTGCCATCGATTTTAAACTACGCTTGAGTAATCATTTCGTTTCCTCCTTTCATTTTGCTGGAGATGTTTAAAACCCCCCTGGATATGTTCCTGTGTGAATTAACCTAGGTGATCCTACTCTGGTGGGGGGTCTGGACTAGATGATCTTTCAAGGTCCCTTCCAATCCCTAACATTCTGTGCTTCTGTGATTTGGCTAAACTGAGCCGGACTAGCATGGACTCAGATCCAACTCTGCACATGAACTCAACCAGTAAGTGTTCATCCAATCAGCCACGGCGAGGAGAAAGCAGTTATCTCCTGTTGGGAAGTAAGGCTGGTATTTAATCCAGTTTGAGGCAAGCTTGTGGGAAATTGAGAACAGGAGTAGTCAGAATGAATGACAATGTTTGTGGTTACCACTGGGCTCCAGTCTAGTTGTGAGTGTAAGAGGTAGAAACCAACTACTGGAAGCACAGAGGGAAGGAGAATAGTACATTTGTGCAGCAGAGTGTCATCACAGATAACCAGAAGGTCTACCACCCCTCAACATTGAAAACTGCATCCTCAGCTCCCTCCCTGAAATGTTTACACACCAATGCATGCAGCATAAGCAATGAACAGGAGGAGCTGGAGGCTGCTGTGCAACAGGAAAACTGTGATACGGTGGCCACCACAGAAACCTGGTGGGATGACTCCCCCAACTGGAGTGCTGCAGTTGATGGGTATCAACTTTTCAGAAGGGATAGGCAAGGGAGAAGAGGTGGTGGAGTGGCCCTCTGTGTTAGGGAGACACATGAAATTATGAAAGCATAGAAATTAATGAGGGTGAGGATGAGGTTGAGGCCTTATGAGAACTTTGGAACCAGAAGCAAGGCCAGCAAGAGTGATTTTGCAGTGGGGATCTGCAAAACCAGGATAAAGAAGCAGATGACATTTTTTATAAGCAGTTGAGAGAGGTTTCAAAATCTCTGCCCCTGTGCTCATGGGGGACTTCAGTTTTCCCGATGTCTGATGGAAATGCAATACAGCAGAGAGAGAACAGTCCCGGAGGTTCCTGGAGTGTGTGGAAGAGAACTTCCTGACA
>VZRI01011209.1:185401-221032 GCA_013397515.1 Upupa epops | reverse complement strand
CTCCCTGTACTGGGCACTGGTGAGGCCTCACCTTGAGTTCTGCTGGCAGTTCTGGGCTCCTCGCTTCAAGAAAGAGATTGAGGGGCTGGAGAGGATCCAGAGGAGCAACGAGGCTGGGGAAGGGACTGGAGGGAAAGTCTAATGAGGAGAAGCTGAGGGAGCTGGATGAGGAGACTGGGGGGGAACCTTATCACTCTCTGTAGCTCCCTGAAGGAAGGTTGTAGTCAGGTAGGGGTCAGGCTCTTCTCCCAGGCAGCTAGTGAAGGGACGAGAGGGCAGGGCCTGAAGCTGCCAGGAGAGGGTTAGGTTGGATGTTAGGAAGTCTTTCCACATGGAAAAGGTGATCAGATGCTGGAATGGACTGCCCAGGGAGATGGTGGAGACCCCACCTCCAGAGGCACATAAGACTGGACATGGCACTTTTAGTGCCCTGGTCTGGCCGATGTGGTGGTATCAGCTCACAGGCTGGGCTTGATGAGCTCAGAGGGCTTCTCCAGCCCCAAAACTTCTGATTCTGCATGATTCTGTAATGTGTGTGTACCACACTTGTCACAGCTAGAGCAGAATCAGAAAGGACCAGGCTTCAGCCTGGTTTGCCTGCAGTGATTTCAGAAAAGCTGTTGCAAAGCTGAATTTTGCTCAGAGAATGGAGTTTCTATGTGAGTGACCTCGGCATGAGGAAAACAAACTATCAGCTGTCATGGTGGGTAACCCCTCTTCTCTTCCTCACCCACAGCCATGCTGTTAGATTTGGGTTGAAGGGAGTCACTGAAATGGTAACAGGAAAGATTTGAGTTGCACCACCTCTGAAGCCCCCACCCGAGCCTGGCCATGGGTAGGTGAAGGGCTACTGGAGCCAGACACATCTTCAGCCTTGGCCACATCAGATGTATCTGATCTATTTATTGCTAAACAAGACTTGGAGGTAATATTCTACACCTAGACCCACAGGCTAGTCAAGGGCTCAGCAAACACCTTTCCTTCACTGTTCTATGGGCAACTTCTTTCCACTGTCAGGTCTCATCATCACTCTGAGTAGACACCATGAAAGTCTGTTACAAAGCAGAATATGATAGACCTGATAAGCTGGCTTGGTGTTGTTACATTACTCTCTAAAACTGCATGCGTTATTGCTTTTATTGACCAGAGATTGTTGGTTCAAAGCATTAAGAAGCCACAGCCTCTACAGAGTTTTCTATTAATTTACCTGCATTGAATTTTCCATGATTGTCTCATCGTTTACTGTGATTTCGTTACGTGCACTCCAGATGAAGGCTTTTAGCACTCAGCTGTAGATGCATCAAAGTGCTCTGAGTTCATGCAGTAGAGGATTGCAGGCAACCAGCCCAAGGGCCCAGGAGAACAAGACACGTGAATCATTTTTATGTCCCTTCAAGGTCAACCTATAGTTTTACTCAAGCACAGTATAAAATGCTACGTTCAGGATGGATGCAGGGAACAGAGATGCGCTTGTAGCTACTCCAAAGCTTAAGATTCCTCTGTGACTGGAAGAACCACAGTCTTGTAATCCTCCTCAGAGTGTCCAATGGATTAAGAAGATCTTGAGATACTAATTTGTTTTATTCTCCCTTTCCCTTGCAGAATTCAAGATGAGGGAGGTGGAATGAGAACCACAGTGGGAAGGAATTCATCAAAACACAGAATAAAAAAAAATCATCCTGGCTTTACCAATTAAAATGTCACGCCTAGGAAGACAGTAAGATCAGAGTGGCTTGATTTTCCAGAAAAAACAGGACATGGACAAGTGAGAAGACAGCATTACATATATCACCGCTTGCTTTAATCTCTGCCAAAGTCAACCTCAGCATTCAGCAACTGAAAGGAGCCTTTCTCTCTGGGGAGCAGTCCCTGCTGCACTCCCTCCCCCTCCATGGATAAAACAACTTCACCTGGCAAAGGGAAACACTTTAAGTCATAAGTTTTTTTTCCATTGACCAAATCTTTGCCATTTGGAAGTCTGTTGACATTCTGGCTGATGATCACCCAACATTTAACAGGCTCCCTTCTAGGACAGACTTCAAGGAAGCCCACAGTGCTGTCAAAACACAGAGCAGCAGACTAACTCACAGCCTCAGGCTATTTATCAAAGTCAAAGGGATCTCCCACCATGGAGAACTGCTAATTATGAAACCTAGATCATGCCTCCTGCCTCTTTGTCACCCATTCAGAGATGGGATTTACCACACTGCTTCACACGAGGCTCAAGCTTGAGCCCTATCGCCTAGACTAACAGATAATCAAAACAGCCAGAAAGGGAAAAAAACGGAAAAAGGAAATAAAAATCAGCAAGAAAAGAAAAGATACGAGTTGGAACAATTAATGGAAGGAATCAGAGATACATAAACTTTTGTAACCGTCAGGTTGGTACTTTTAAAAAACTGGTCATTTGTCGGCTTTTCTGAGGGAGACAGAGACTGGTGATTTTGAGAATTCAAACGGACTCCAAGAAGAGAGCATGCAGAAATCCCAGGATTCACAAACATGCGGCATCACTCAGTGCCCTGTCACTGTGGGGGCTTCCTCCTGCCTGGCTGCGGGGTTCACCTGGCAGCATTCACAGCATGCAAACTCTGGGCCTCCCTGGTTCCACAAGGTGCAATGTTTGCTGCTGAGAAGCAGTTTCTGGGCTACGGGAAGAAGCTGTCCTGGAGTAGAAGTCAATGTCTTTATGCATCAATAAGATATATATGAGGCTAACGGTTGGACTGGATGGTCTTAACGGTCTCTTCCAACCAATGAGATTCTGTGGTTCTAGCACTCTGGATCTACTGACCCTTCTGGCCATGGATGAGTGAGCTAAGGGATGCTCACCGGGAGTTCTCTGAAGCCTTCCTAATGGTTGTCAGCTTGATGAAAAAGATGAAACCACTGTTCATACAAAACCCTCTGCCCTAACTCTCTCTTCTGATCTAGAACCAGAACCATTCCCAGTGCCCATGTCAATGCTAAGGGGAACCCATATCCCCTATGTCTGGTGGGACAGGCTGAGATTAGTCCTTCTCTAGCTGCGTAGTAGAGGTGCTAGATAGGCAAGTCATGGCTTCCAAATACCACTGGACTAGGAGAGGTCAATTCGTAGCATGGAGAGAGCCCAAGGAACAGTGACTGAGCAGAGGTGGGAAGCTGGTAGTTCTCGTGCTACTAACTTGATGTTGCTGTACAGCGCAATTCAATTTGCAAGGGGTCCCTAGACCTCAAGGAGGGATGGAGCGACAGGGAGGAAGAGGGCTTTAAAAAAAAAGTCAAAAATTGAAATTTGAAACGTTTTAAATTTTTTCCCATTGTTTAATCTTCAGTTCCTGGCCTCCTTCCTTGCTGAGCAGACACTGGCTTGCTAGCCCAGACCAAATTCCCCATCCTCGTCTCTTCAATTCACGAGTTCTGCACGATCAGCAGACGAGGAAGCCTCTAATTTCTGAGCGGGCAATGGGGAGGCTCTTTCACCTTGGTTTTTCTGTATTTTACTCATCTAGTACCTCTATTAAGCAGAGAAGTGATCAGAACGGGTGGTAGCAGGGTAGAGGGAGAATGAGCCGTGCAGCTTTTGATTAGTTTCGTGCGACGCATTTCCCGTGGTACCTAGAGTTTCCTGAGCAGCATCCGCATAGTGACTCTCTGCACGGTTTGCTTTTACTGGAAATGAGGGGAGAGTAAAAATTAGACCTGGAAGCAAATGCCAGACAGGAAACTTTTGATTACTGACTCTAGCTTCGTAAGACAGGTGCTTTGAGGGCTGGGTTCATGACAGGATTTTTCTGTTTGAGCATTAAGAATAAAAATCAATTAAAAATGAAAAGGGCTTCCAAATTTTGTCTCATTGCTATCACTCAGTGTTATTGTTAGAAATGACATGCTTTGTCTTGAATTGGTGGCAAAAGTTCATCTACAGCAGACTCAGTCCCGCAGGAAGAATTATGGAAAAAGAAAGTACTTTCTTCTTCCTCCAAACAAATAAAAAGAATAATTTTTTTGAGTTGGGTTGTCCAGGCTGTGGAGAGCCAAAACTTGTTTTGTCCAATGATACCCTAAAGGTTCAATGTGTTCTTTTGTTTTGTTCTCAAAAGAAAAAACCAAAACCTCACAAAGAGAGCTACTGAATCTGAGAATTATTTGTGCTTCTCCTACAGCGAATGGTGTTATATTAGCCTGCCGTTTAAAAACGGGAAAAACAGAGAAAAATGGGCTGGGGTACAGTCCCTTACGGGAGGGATCTGACCATCAGTGTTCACACATCTGTTTTTCATCATGTTTTTTCAGACTGGCTCTATTGCTTCTGGGGAGTCCCTGGCTTTGCTGAGGCATCACCACAGCTCCTGGGAGTCCATCCCAAATGACTGCTCTGGCACTGCCCTGCCAGAAGATCGCCACCACGACTGGGGTCCTCCACGCCATGGAGCAGCCCTCAACCTGTGGAAGGGTAAGGACGTGGCCCCCATCACCCCACCTGGCCACTAGCCAGCATCTTTTGCCAAGTTCAGGGCCAGATCAAAAAGGCTGAAGGGCATCAAATCCCCATTCTGTTCTACACCTGAACTTGGCAATTGAGGAGCTCGTGGGCACACAAGGAAAGAATCTGCAGGAATTCCTTCCGCTTGGCAGCATCCCATGCTCAGCCGACACTGGTGTGGGGACTCCTTAGGCACCTGCAAGGGGATCCCTCACCCCAGGGGACCGGTGTTGCTACCGGGGCTGTTCTGGAGCCAGGGTCTGAGCATCGTGGCGTAGGGGTGGGATATTCACATGCAGAGCCTTGGGGAGACACGCAGGTTTCTCTCCTCTTTTTCTCCTCTGCAGTCCCTATGGAACGATGTGGATCCTTCCGTGCAAATAATCTGCTCCCCTAGAGGCAACTGATTATTTCCAGATTACTGTCAGTCCCAGCATGAGTCTCTGACACCAGTTTGATCAGTTAGAAGGTCAAACGCCAACTCAAGGCTCACACAGCCCATCGGGCTCCTGTGACTGCTATGGGGCCATAGCAGGTTAGTGACACCTCAGACCCCCTGGGCTGGATGAGCAGGGGCCCACTGAGTCAACCAAAGGCATCCTCCAGTGCCTTAATGACAGCCCTGAGCAGAGATATTGCAGTTGTGTGTATCTCAGACAGACATATACATACACCGAGTAGAGAAATACGCACAGATATACACACACGTTACAAGGTGGCCCAGTCCAGCGCTCACTCAATGTGATGGCCAAGGTCTTGTTGGGTTCTTTAGGGTCAAGGACAAACCCCAGCTGAGGACAACCTTTCAAAGAGGTTCCTCTCATTACCTCCAAGACTGAACTCATGCTGGACAAAGTAATCTGAGCTTTAGCTCCTCCTGTTTCTTTTTCTCTGATATGAGTGTAGTATGATGAGCATTCGCATCACTGATTTGTTAGCCTTCCACCCAATGGTGGTTTGGAAAAATATAAAGAGGAAGAAATGTGGTCATGGCTGCCTTCAGACGTTGCTCAAACACATCTGTGACAGAGCATCTGACGCTCACATTTCACACAGCAGCCTCCGTCCTGGCTAACCATATGTTGGTCTTTTTGACATTTTTATGATTTGAAGATAAAATAAACAGAGACGAGATGCCACAGTGAATGTGCAGCCTAATGAACAGAGTGGGAATCAAACCCTGCTCACTCTTCTTTTTTTTTCTTTTTGCTGGCTCTCTGCAGCAGGAGGTGTGAGAAAAGCCCCAGCACAGAGCAGATCTCCTTCCCTGGGATTTTGAGGCAGAGAGGACTCATGGTTGGACCCTGCATGAGAGTAGGGTGGTCTCAGATGTGAGATGGGTGCTCACTGCTCCTGCAGCAGCAGGTGGCCCAGGGAAGGGCAGGGGACCACTTTACCCAGCTGAGCAAGTGGTGGGGTAGTTACAGCACCTAAAGCAATGGAAGAGGCTCTCTAAGCAATTTTTTTTTCAAAGGGAGGAAAAGAAAAAGGGGGCAGAGGTACATAGCATGTAGAAACAAGCCAGCAGCTTCTCTGCTCATCACAGCTTGGGCTCTGTCCTGGGGAGCTGAGCTCTGTTGCCTGGGCAGGTCAGCACATAGCTCCTGGTCATAGACGGATGCAGACAAGCTCATGGTGGAAAACAAAACAGAAATGATAGAGAAAGGACATAACCTGCTTCCCAGATCTTCTATTTTACACCAAGACCAACTCAAAAGTCTCCTGAGTAATTCTAGGTGACCCAAAGCCTCTGCCATACTAACCTTGCCACATCCACCCACCCCAAGCAGCAGCTCTCCAAGTGCCATCTAGGCAGAAATCAGCATGGCAGCACTGAAATCAGTGGGTAGTATCACTGCTGGTGCATAGGCAAGACCCTGAGAACTGCCCCATGCACTGGTCAGGCCACTGGGATGATCCCTGACCTTGTCAGACAGCAAGACCACCTGTCTCACACAGCATGTTCTGGCACCAGCTGTGCCAGAAGCCCCTCTCTAACTTTAAAACATTTAAGGTGCAAAACAGTGCAAAAGCTGTTTCCATTCCATTTGCTGTAAGGAGCTGGTGGTCTGTTGGTTATGGGAAGGAGGACTGAGAAAACCAGCCACTCCCTACACATCGCTGTGATGCGAGGAAGATCCAGCAGCTACCTCCAGATGAGAGACTGTGTTTGCTTGTATCAGTGGAAATGAAAAGTGACAAATCCTTCAGGAGCTGATGCAGTAGAGGTGAGGTCCTGGGGTGTGCTATGAGAGACAATTCACCCCAAGGAGTTCCCTAACAGGAACAGCCATCAGTGACAGACAATGGCTGGATGATTAACTGTCAGGTGGGCTGAGAAACAGCACAAGTTTTCTTTTCTAGGGGCTTGATGACACACTGAGCATCATTGGGAGGCTGCTGGAAGTCAAAGTGGTTGGGAGACTTGGGTGATTTGAGCCCACCCTGAATATGGGGACTACTGAGCAAACTTCCGTCCTGAAGTCTGAGACGTTACCAAATAGAAGAGGGTAGTGGGAGCTCAAAGAATTAATACTGCCCTAACAAAACACAGAAAGAGCTTTGGTACTGCTCTGGCAGCTGAACAACATGGAGCAGGCTTCAATGCCACATAGATGGCACCTACAGATCTTTAGCTTAAGGGTCTGGTTTAGCCTCTTACACTGGAGGGCAATGAAATCCTGCTGAAGCACCTCAGGAGTGGGAAAACAATTCAGAAATGACCCCGATGAAGGGATATATATAGTGAAAAATACTCCAAGAAAAGGACAGTGGAAGGCTATTTTTACTGCTTTCTGTGACACAACATTAAGAAAGCAGCGTAGAAAATTAACAGGGGAAAACCTGCAACCTCTGCGGAGAAATACTAAAGCTCACGTGTTAACTGGTAGAAATGAACCCTGTAAGGCAGGGCTGAACCAGAAATAACAAATAAGGGTAGTGCCTCAGAAACCAGATCAGTGCTTCAGAAATAATAAGACTAATGCCTCAGAAGTAACAACACCAGTGCCTGCAGCTACAGGGATGCTGGTTGTTGTGACCCTATTAGAGACCATCAGTCCTCAGATTTCCCTGGCTATGGAGCTGATGGGGTTAAACAGAGATTTCATCTCACGGCACAGCCAAATGTCTTCGAGAAATGCAGATTTACCCTTTGATGCATCCAGAGTCTGTCACTGACTGAGACAGGGAACTGGAGCAGCCATGCCTGTGGGATGCAGTAGTGACCCCTGTGATGTGACGGGCTGGTAGCCAAGATTTCAGCCTTGCTCTGCTCCCAGAAAGCTCTTCCCATGTAGAGTTCTAATGAAGCTGGGTAGAGGCTACCTTCTCTCTAGCTACACAGGTTGGGACCCCACGTAGGGAAAAAATGAAATAAAATTCTGGAAAGTTGAAACATGATCTTGGTGATTGGGGTTATTTGGCAGGGAAATGGATGGAGCGCTAAGGAGGTTCTGCTTGCAAGGAAAAGCTTAAATTAAAGAGAAAAAAAGTAGGGGAGGAAAAAAAAGGAAGGATGAAACTTTAGTCAGCATTGAATCAACCCAGATATGCTCTTATGCCTGACAAGAATTGGGTTCTGGCCTCTTATAACCTAAAAGGCCCAGCAGAAAGATACCTCCCCAAAATGCCAGGCCCTAGTTCTGAAAATCAGAATATCCAAAATACTTACAATATTTAGGCTAAGTTTTGAGATGTGAGATGAAAGACCCAAAAGCCAAGCAAATGATCTCCACAGACAATGACTTCTGCATTTGCCTCCCAAGAATAAAATAAAAATAAATAAAAGAGATTAATTCCTGTAATGACTTCTGAAAAGAACTAGGAAAATACAAAGCAAAAAAAATCCCAGAATTAAATATTGCTATGGAGATAAAAAGCATCCTCAGAGTATCCCAAACACCAGCCCTGCTGCTTTCCTTGGGATGCGTGCATAGAGAAAAGCTCTCCCGTGAGTGAGGTTTAGGGCTGCCCTTGGAAGGTGCTCGCCACAGCTCAGAGGACTCCCGGCTGAGCATGTGGCCTTAAGGCAGGGAGGGAAGACGGAGCAGGGATTGTCCTTCGTCCGGAAGGAATGGGGTGGAGAAAAGGTCTCTGTGCCATGCAACATGGTGCCGTGTCAGAGAACCCTCCTGTGTCCCACGGAGCAGCAGGTTCCACGCAGCTCCTGCAGTGAGAGGAGCGCAGGAGAAGTTGCTGACTCGGAGACACAGTGATGGCTTCGTGTCCCCATGTCACCTTGGCCTGGTGTAGCGCTGGGTGATGGAGTCATGAGCAAACCATCACCTACCCATTGGCACTGGCTGAGCCTGCATGGCGCTGTTGTTTCAGCTACAATTCCAGCAACAGAAGGAAAAAAAACAACCCCAAAAGCAGCATAAACCGAGGTCCTGCTGTCACCCTACTAGGTGTCTGCCAGCTCTGCCCGTGCTGCCACCACTCTCCTCTACCCTCCTTGCTCTCCTTGTAGCTACAGCCCAAGGCAGACTGGAAGAAGAGATGATTTAAGGTCCAGCACAGAAGAGACATGGGACTGCCACAGCACAGAACAAGCACGTCAGTACCTAGGAGGCTTCCCTGGATGGCATCAGGACATGGCACACACACGCACACACGTACACAGACGCCTACAGGAATGCATGGGGATGGTGAGGTGGCAGCAATACAGACCTTGGCGATGGCTCGGGCTGCTGCTCTTTCCTTTAAACAGAAGCAATAGAACATTAGCATGGTGCCGCGTGGCAAGAGATGTTGCTGCTTCACTGTTAAAACATAATGAAAGGACAATAGCAAACAGTACAGCTAGGAGGAAGGAGTGGACAGAAGAAAGGGAAAGAAACTTTTCCATTCCTGGAATTTGTGGCCTGGACAGAAGATCACTGGAGACTCACACAACCTCAGAGAAGACACATAGAACGCACAGGGTTGAAGGGCTTCTCCCAATCCATCCTTGTGCCTACATGTGACTGAGACACCCAACGGCTGTGTGATTTGTGTGAGCACAGGAGGACTTGTGTGGGCTCAGGGACTGATCTCTTTCCCTTGTAAATGCAGCACTCTGAGATGTTTCTGCACATCAGGAAGGACCTGAACGGCTCCCATGATTGTGGTGTGTTTACTTCTCCACCCTTGCCATCAGGACAGAGTTCATCTGTTACTGCGTGTGTTCCTGGGAGGGGAGCGTTGGTGGGATGAGTGTGAACCCCTGCCCTGACATCCTGACATCCCAAGTGGAGTTTTCTGCCTCCAAATCCTTTGGCAGCTACTTTACCCAAGTAGTTGGCAAAGGCTTTATGAAGGGAGTGGGACACCACAATTCCTGTAAGTGATTTCCTACTGAGATCCCAAACTGCTTGATTGCCCTGAAAAATCAATGACGGAGGACAAAGTCAGCTGAACCTACAGAGGGGTAGGAGTAACACTGTAAGCCAGGCTAAGGGCAACCTCAACAACCCTCTCACCTTTACTGACTGGACAACTTGGTGGTATTTCCCTCCAGCAATGAGGAAAACCTGCTCTACCTTCAGCTAGTCTGATTCACAGTTCTTCGCCCTCAGAAACTGTGTTTAGTCTGGAACTGTGAAGCAGCTTTGTTCCTGCAGTCCCACAACAGAGGCAGCAGCCTGTGCATCTCAGTCTCCTCTAACAGCAACCAGTCTAAGGGACAAACTTGCCTGTGAGAAGCCCTGGGCAGGAGGAGCTTGATTCCATCTGCGTACGAAGCTGCACCAGCCCTGGCCCTGCCTCCACCCAGCAGTGACCCCTGAGACCTTCACAGACCCCAACCCATCTACCTGAGGCTGAAGCAGCCTGGAAAAACTAAATATCCCTGCACCCTCTGCTCCTGGCTCAGACCAGCTTGGGAGTTCAAACACAGTCAGGAGCTCAGTCACTCACTTTTATCAGGTTTTCAGTCTGACCCATGGATCTACAGATCTGTGCTCTCCAGAGACACAGAGCCCAGGGCAGATCCCACCCCACACCCCCCCCAGCTGGTCCCACTGCCCACCAACATGGCAGGCATCTCTCCGTCCCTCTCAGGGTCTGCACACTCCCCAGTCACCAACTGGGGCAGCAGTGCCTGTTTAAAAAAAACCCAAGAATTGCCTGTCCCCAGCACAGCTCTAGGCTGCAGGATTTGTGGGGTCACACAGACACTTTACTGCAGCAGATTCAGTAAAAATTTCTCACTCTTGAAGGAGGAGGTGAGGGAAGGCTGCAGGGAAGAGAGAATGAATTAACACAGCATGGGCCTGGGTATCCTCTGAGGGTAGAGAGGAGCAGGGAGGTCAGGGGAAAACTGGCAACGCTACCTTAATGAGACCTTCTGAAAAAACCACTTTGCATTTTCAGCCAAACGCTCTAACGTTATTCCAGAGCCATGTAAGGCTGAAGAACTCCGCGTGCATGGGGGAGCAGCTGCCAAAACCTCTCACATCTTCAAGGCTGTCCATATGCAAAAGGTAGGAAGGAAAAACAAAACCAAAACAAGAAAAAGACCTGACCACCCCAAAAAAGCATTGTGAAGTTTGCACTTTCCAAACTCTTTTAACTCCACTGCTAACCTGAATGTCAATCCCGATTTGCTCTTCAGGTTCCTCAGAAGCTCCAGCTGGTTCAGAGGAGGGATGAGTCTACAGAGGGAGAAAATAAAGACCATTAATATTCAGCCAGAGTTTATTTCAGAACCTCCTGTCTTGGGAACTTCCCCCTGCTGCCCCATCCTTTCAACTAGAACCACCTTTGTGCCACCAACATTGACTGGGGGACAGCTCAGGAAGGATGGAAAAGGCTTTGGCAGCTACTTTCAACAGTGTCCTAAGGCAGAGCAGTGGGGGAAGAGAGAGTGGGGGTGACAGCAAGAGAGAGAGAGAAACTTATCTGCACCAATGGATTCTGAAGCTGCCAAACACCAAGCGGCTGCCAAGGCTTCTGAGCAGCAGCAGGGTGTTCTGGCAGGAGAGAGGTGCCACCACCTGTAGTCTAGCAGTTGATGCTGCTTTCTTTGGAGATCAGTGCTCTGGCTGTGCACTAAGTGCAGAGAAGCTCCAGTTTCAGAGGCAAATGGGAAAAATCAACCCTGCTTCTCTGAGGAATGTGTGGAGGAGGCATGGGAAGGAACAGCTTATGGGGGGAACAAAACAGGGACTTGAGATTGGAAGCATCCTAGGAAAAACAGCAGTGTACTCAAGGGTCAAGTCTTAACGATTCTCTACTATTCATGTGAGGCTTCACCCCCAAAAGAGGCAAACCCATGCACCACCACCTTTCAGGACCCATGGGTTTCCTTCCCTTCTCAGTGAGAAAAAGAGCCTGACAATAGGAATCCTGGTTAAAAACTCCACCAACAAACACCCTGTTGGCACTGCTGTGCTAAAAGCCATTGAATTAGCTCCCACATCCGCTTTTGGTTCCTTCCCTCAGAGCCTGGGGCTTGCTCCATAAATATTTAAGATTGATTTTCACAGTCAGGTTTCCATCCAAGAGATGTGAGCTGGAGGTGTCAGGGCAAGGACAGACAATGCTGCATAGGGCTGGGAAGAGCATCTACTTAAATGCTCACTTGGAGACTCCACATTCAGGGTCAAGGCCAGCAGGGCTCATCCCATCCACTTTCTTGTTGCCCCTGTCAAACTGTCTAAGGGTCAGATGCCATCACTGTGTTAAGAGGGAGCAAAGTCAGCAGAGCAGTCTCCTCATGACAAGTGATGGGGAGGATGAATCACTGCAGGGATAAAGCGGAGGACACAGGGCTGCTGGTGGGCTGGGATTGTGTTGCTCATAGTTGTGTCCACATAGTTGGGGCCACAGCCCAAAGAGTCGCATCCCTGAGGTTGCACATACCTAGGGCTTTGCTGGAAAATGAACCACGAAGGTTTTAATGAAAGCACGAGGACCTGCTCAAACTGTCCCCAAACAGGAGTGAAATAAAAGGGATCAAGTGCTTGCACACCCCAACAGACTGGTCTTGGCTGAGGTGCTGTAAGAAATGTGGTTGCTGCTGACTGTAAAATAAAGGCAGAAATATTTATGGCCACATTTTTTCAGCCATGATGAGACCAATAGTTTCATTTTAGCCATAGCTAGTAAAAAAAAAACCAGGACTGGAAAAGCCTTTCCTCTGCACCCACAAACCTCATCCTCAAAACCACAGTTGTTCAGCAGAGCAGAGTTGGTGGTCACAAGATTGAGACAATTTTCCAATCCTAAATATGGAGAAAAAGAATAAAAATAGGCTGGAAAATTCTGGCTCCGCTCCCCAGTCCAGCTCTGCTCGCTTCCATCCAGAGAAGAGCACGTCCCAGTCTGATGAATTAATGATCCTCTTCACTCAAGAACATTGGCAAGAAGCTGACCTTGGTGCAGTGGAGCTGTAAGCAAGGGCCAGGCTATCACCTCCCTTCAAACCCACCACAGGGGCTGCAGATGGTAGGTGGTGGTGCATAAAATGAGCACAGGGTGCACTTAGCAGTCAGTGAAGGGGCACAACTGCTCTTTGGTTTCTCAGGGAGGTCCATGCCCAGCAGAACAGAAGACAAGAGCCCCACTTTCTCCAGCTGGGATCACGGACCCAGGACTCTCACTAGTGCAAGTCACACTGCTGAGGAGCTCATTAACTAACTTACTCTGCATCAGCCCAAAACACAAAGTCTACGCTGTACTATCTGTGACTATCTCTTGGGCCACCACATACGCTTCATACAAAGGTAAAGATATAAAGGAAACCACAGAAATGCCTTGTTTCTGTGATAGGATGATGGGCCCAGTACATGGGTGATGGGATAATTATTTAAAAGGGTGTAAAATTCAACCATGTAGTTGACTTGAATGTTCCACCTAACCTGTCCTTAGAGGAGCATCTACATCAACCCCATTGCACCATTCCACCAGAACCTCAAAGACAAGGCAGGGCTCTGCACAGCAGTTTAACTGAGCTATGAAACACCAGATGGAGAACACCCTGCACTGGAGTGGGTGCCCAGGGGACACTAGTGCTGCTGTGTCCTCCAGAGCAGAGGAATAACCTCCAGCTGGGGCATCTCATGTTTTCTCTCTCTCTGCTCCTGGTCCATGTGTCACTTGTTAGCAAGCGAAGCACGCTTGGGTTAAAGGGGAGGTGGGTGAGAAGATCCACACATCACGGGAACACACGCAGCTCATGCCACCTACCCCAGCAACACTTCTGAGCCACTGGCTGCTGCAAAGGACCCAGCAGTACCTAGAGCAGCTCTCAATCACCCACCCAGTATGGCACCAACAAACACCACACTAACTCCAGGTGCAGATTCACTTTTCCTGGTAGCACAGACAATGTTCAAGCATCTGGGAACACTAGGGATTATCATGCCTCTGGCCAGGATACCACCAAGACCCCACGACATGAGGAGGGCAGCAGCACAGCAGCAGGTGGGAGTAGAACAGAAGGGAGCACACACGCACACTACAACACGCACACAGAGATAATGATAATTTGGTTTTATAGCCCCAGTAGGAACAATTAGGAAGAGGGTGACAAGGAGATGGATGCTGGAACAGGATGAGGACTTAATGAGGCTCCATGCTGTGTTTAAGTTCCTGTAGGAGCCAGATTTCACCCTCACCTCAGCTGAAGTTATTTTTCATAACTGTGAATCTTTATGGAGCTTATAAAATACTTTATTATAAAAAGAGTGGAAATGGCATATTCTTATTTCAGTCTGATTTCTGTTTGGAAAGTTGCTGTTCAGCACAAGGAAAATACCTTCATCATATAGGACTTGCAACTCATTGATGCAATTTGCTGCAAATTAACCTCACAGAGTGCAACGTGTGATTTACTACGGCTGTAAAACTTGCATCTGTGAACTGGAACCAGGTTTGGCACTAAATCACAGCAGCTCAACTAGTGGGGATTTAACCTGCTCTGAGTAAGGGCAGAGTGTGGTCCACAGCGTTGAAATGCCTGCTCATCTTCCAGTACTGACTTTACTACTCCTTCAGAGACAAACCTCATAAAAATTTCCCTGTGATTTCAAATCCTACTCTTTTCTGCAGAACCTGAGGTTATATTACTTTATCATCACTCTTACCTGTTTTTTTACAGTTGGATTGATCCCAAAAGATTACATCCGAGATGGAATGAGTGGGGTTAACAACTGCTTGACTCAAGGACAAGTGAGGAAGAAAACAATGGAACTGAAAAGTCCTGCTGAGATGGGACATCCCTTTCCCACAAAACCGGCTGGATTACAAGACCATCCCACTTTAGCATTCCAGATCTCACTTTCCTCCAAAGCACAAAAAGTTACTGCTGCAGTTTTACTCTGTGCCACCACACCAGCAAATCCAGCAAACCTGGTGGGCACAGCTCCTACAGCATGGAGGGAGCTCAAGGACACAAGGAAGGGTGGGAAGAGAGGGCTGCAGAAAGGAACACGCAGGAGCGAGGGGAAATGGAATTAGGAATGACAAAGTTTTCTCACTGAAGTGCTGCATGAGGTGGAGGAGGTTGGCAAGACCATCAAGAACTCATCCTTAACAAATCAAATCAAGTTCATCAAGCACTTTCCCATTCTCCTTCCCTAAAGCATCATTTTTGGATGTTTCCCAACACTTGTGCAGACCAATAGCTAAGATGGGCATGGAGGTGCACGGAGTTAGGCTGTAGGCAGCAGGATGCGGAATGTAGTCTGGGCTTTCCATCAAAAAGCCCTCATCTTCAGAGATTCCTTTCTTGGGTTTTTTTCTTTTTGTGTTTTAATTAAAGGTTTTGCACGTTACAGTCCCAAACGAAGAACAGGGAGCGACATGACACACAGTTTGAGAGCCACATGCACTTCATACCTGGAGGCACCGTACGTTTGCGTTTGCGAGCTTTTCAAGTGTTTTCACCAAAGAAAACCAAAGGAATAAGAGAAAGATAAAAAAAAAAAAGGAAAGGGGAAGAAAAGTGGGGTTGGAGGAAAGGGGAAAAGAAAAAGAATAAAGAAAATTAGCACATGAACCACATGTATCTCTGGGAGCAGATGTGCTGTGACCAGGTTTACAGGTGAGCATAGGAGTGTGGGCCGAGCTCTGGAGCCTCAGCATGGGCTGAGCTCCCTCCCATTACAACCAGCTCGGAATTCACCACACGCCCACGTCACCCTCAGGGACAGGCAGCTGGCGCCTTGCTCCGAAAGCAAACTGGAACCACAGAGTGAAGAAAATGTAGGGGCCTCCAAGAGTCCTTTTCATGTGACATCCACTGCCCTCAGTCCCAGCCTGGTGTGATGTGCCCATGGGCTTTTTATAGTGAAGACCAATACATGAACATAGTGGAGATCAAGGCTTGTTCTCACAGGGGACAAGGAGCAGATCTACTTGTTCAGCAGATCCAGCAGCTGATGCACAGTGGGGTATGATGTCTGGGCACATGACGCTCTGCTTCACAAGCCCAAACCACACGTAGAGCAGCCTTGTGCCAATTTCACGTTTGGTTCTCCCACATTTTGAGTTCAACTATGAAATGTGAGGTTCTCTCAGAGGCCCCATATTTTCCCCAAATGAGTGATACTAGCTGTGCTGCAGTGATCTGGGGGATGTTCTGGAGAGACATGAGCACCTCCAAGGAACATGTGACCACCTTCTTCTATCAAGCAGACAATCTTTGCAGAGATGCCTTGGAAAACCAGGGAAGCTCACGTCCCAGGGCTCCTGCCAGGAGGAATAAAGCAGCCTAATGTGGAGCAGAAAAGGTGCCAAGGTAGCGTTGACTGCACCCAGGGACGGAGATGGGTATATTGAGTTCCTCCAACCCACTTACTAATCACAATGCAGCCATTTCCTTACTGCTGTGCTGTGCTGGACATGCTGCACCAGCACAGGGCTGCCAGCTCCTGCCTTAGTGAAGTGGGTATACAAGGATAAATGGACAGTGTGAGTGATGGAAGCTGCAGCCAGGTCATACAGGTAACCCTTTTTCTAATTATTTTTTTCTCCAATGAATTTATCTGATTGCACCCAAAATACATTCAGTATCTCCTTGGCAAAAAATCCCTTCTGTGCATCCAGGGCTCATTCTGCCAAGTGATGCTCACTAGGATTTTAAAGGTGAAACTGGGAGAGCTGAACAGGCAATGACCAGGAAAGCCCTGAGGTGATGCTGCTGCCCAAAGAGCAGCACCCAGAGCACCACCATCCAGTGGAACTGCTAAGCTTTGTCTTAGCTTTTTATTCAAGGTAGCCGGGCTCTTCACCAAACCACATCTTTGCCTCTTTCTCCAGCCCTAAGTTTTTATTTAGCCTGTTCTGGAGTGCTTTAGCTTCACTTTCTTCGTGCCTTTTTAGGTTCCATGGCAAATAGAGGTTATTAACAAGCAGATTAAGTAGCAGGTAAGTACCTCAGAATGTCCTTAATGCAAAAGGGTGTCACTGTAGGTCTGGCTGTGAGGCAAGTTCAGTCTTTCAACAGCAGTAAAACCTGGCAAAGTCCACTGAAATCAGCCCCTGGCTTTCTGCATTTTGCAGAGGACTTTGGACCAGGCTCTGGATCTCATCCCCTTCCAGTAGCTGATCTCAGCCAGTGCTGCAACGGTCAGCTACTGGGAGGGAAAGTTTTGATGGCGAGGTGGGTTTAATGCTATTGGAAAGCAGCTTTGTTCTGTTTTGTTGGATTGTTGGGGATTTTTTCAGGCAAAACCTTGAAGTCTGTTCATAAATCTCTAGGGTGAAAAAAAAGCAACCGATGGAGACACACGCTGGGAACAAATCCAATGAAAACTTACTGACCATGACAACGGGACTTCCAACAGGTTTTAGAGATGGATTAGCAGGCTGGCTGCTGCGTTTCAAACACAGGCTAATGCTTACCCCTAGGAAATACATCCAGACTGTCTGTCCAAGGGCTAAAGGCACCAGTAACATGGAAACACACAAAGTGATTCACACCTGAGCTGGCACAACCCAGTGCTGGCCCACAGCCCTGCTTGGGAGCGGGGAGATGGGGCCCCAGGAGCTCCACCATGCTCATGGACATGTCCAGCTCCTCTACGAACCCCCCTAAAAACACTCCAGAAAGGGATGCAGGGCAGTGTGGAGTGGGAAAGGAACAGCAATACTTAGCATTTCAGCTTCTGGGGAAGGCTCTTCCTTGATGCCACCAACACTGAGCATGATGGGGGGGAAGTGGTGCTTCCCCATGTCCTCAGGGCAGCAAGGCGCTGCAAGTGCCAGATCCCAAGAGGCTGTGAATTCCAACAGTTCTGCTCTAACCTGTGCAGTTTCAGCTGAAAAAGCTGCCTGGGGTGATGATGAGCTATTTCTTCTCCAAGAGAGCCAGATGGATACTGCTGAAACATGGTGGTGCTTTATCAGCATCATCCATCACGGTTCTCTCATCCTTCCCTTTCCGAAACAAAGGACCATGATGGATAAAAGAAACACAAGAAATGGGACAAAGCTCCCAAATCTTCATTTGGGTTTTGCTTCACTTGGGAGAAAAAAAAAGGAAAAGAAAGAGGGACCCAAGGAAAAGGCACCTGGGAAGAGTTGGGCCAAAGAAGGGTCAGAATTTTGCTGAAAGGCAGAAGGACCATTGGAGCCCAGCAAAGAGAGCCCAAAGCAAGGGCACGAGGAGGAGGAGGGCGGTGTTTACCTACGATCCAAGGCAGCTTGGGAGGTTGGTCTTCACCCCTGGCCACGGCAACTGTGACAACACAACGCAACTACCAGCGGATGTGGAGAAATAAAGTGAAAAGAAGAGCACAGACACACATGGACACGAAATAAAAAACGAACAAAACACAATAAAACAAAATAACCAATGTAAGAGGAAAATTAAATCAGGTCAAAAAAAATCACACCAAAATAAAATTAAAAAAGCAAAACAACTCCGAAAGAAAAGGCATACACGAGCCCACAGAGCTCTTGAACTCAACTTTGTTTAACTTAAAAGAAGAAAACAAGCAAATATATGAAATAGAATGAAAATAACTATGGAGACAGAGGCATCACAAAGGCAGTGGTGGAGGAAGAAGGTGGAGGAGGAGGTACCTGTACATGGGGACGGTGACAGTGCGCTCGTAGTATTGCCAGGTGGAGTGCAGGTCTGTCCGGGACAGGTTGGTGGCATAAAATCTCCAAGCAGCCTATGGATGAGACCCAGTGGGGTTGTGGTCAAATATCAAAAGGGTGGTTGATGCCCGTTAGGGAGTTAAAAAAACACGTAGAGATTGAGAGGAATGTGAAATGACTAATTCCAAATCTCCAAGACACACAGCAAAGCCAACCTTCTGCACGGACATCTGTTCCCGTGAAGAAAATGCTCCCAATTGTAATTTTATATCAGTGTAAATATTCTCTTGGGAGGGAAAAAATAAAGCTTGGTGAAAACAGCCTGTCCTAATGCATTTGTCTTGCTGGGCTGGATTTTGTTCCTCTTCCCCCCACAGCTTGCCTCCACACATGCTATTTTCCTATGGCTGATTTGCTGGCATATATCCCCAGACAAGACCAGTCACCAGCTGCTGTCTCACACCTTGCACACACAGCCCCATTTTTCACCTGCCCCAACTCCCAGAAGCCTGTAAAACCCCCCCTAAAACCAGGTCGATGTAGCCCTTGGCCACAATCCTCACCTGAATCAAGCCGGCGGCTGGGTTTCGCCTCTTCTCAAAGTGTTTCTGTCGATGCTGCTCCTGAACCTTCAGAGCAAACCCTGAACCCAAGATGCCCTGGGGAAGGGAATTAAGATTTGCAGTTACAGGGTGTCAGTGAAGCTCTTGTTTACAAACTGTAGCCAAACTGCTTACAAAGGTTTGGACCGGTTCAGCTTTTTTTCCTTCAGTGGAAGACGCCACCACCCCTGGCAGACAAACTGCCCAGGAAGAAGCAGCAGCCTTTAATTGATCTCTCTGGAACCAACACTTTCCCAAACTCTCTTCAGACAGCTCGTATAATACAAAAAATCCACTTTGCGGGGACCTTCCGCAAATGATCCCCATCAGGGAAATTCAGATCCAGGCCACACACTGCAATAGAAACGGGGGTAACGTGCTGCAGTGGGGTCATCACCACTAAGAGTAGTCCTTTGCAGGAAATGAAAGAGGCTTCGCTTCAATAAATAATAGTTCAGCGTCAAATCTAAGGGCTAGTATCTGGATATTCAGACAGGGTTTCCCTTTCTCTCCTGTTTTTTTTTGACTCAGCAGCCTTTTAGTGAGAGACAGCTTAAAGAGAGACAGGGATTTACTGCAGAGTCCAATGTACAGTTACAAGGATGATGAAGGGACTTGAACTTCTCCTATGAAGAACGGCTGTATCTGAGGGGTGGGTGTCAAGAGGAAGGAGCCAGTCTCTTTTAGATGGTGCCCACTAATAGGACAAGGAATAACGAGGATAAGCTACAACATAGAAGGTTCTACATCAACACAAGGAGAAACTTCTTTACTGTGAGACTGACAGGGCACTAGAACAGGTTGCTCATAAAGCTTGTGGAGTCTCCTTCTCTGGTGACTTTCAAAACCCCCTGGATGCAGCCCTGTGTGACCTACCCTAGGGAATCCTGTTCTGGCAAGGGGGGCTGGACTAGATGATCTCCAGAAGTCCCTTCTAAGCCCTAACATTCTATAAACAGTCTGTCAGCTACCAGGGAGGTCCCTGTGTGCATCACAGCTCTACAGGCTGAAGGCAAAGCACAAACAAGCTGAACCCCCTACCCGCCACAAGATGCTGCAGCCCCCACTTACAGCAGGAAGAGCAAAGAAGGAGACGCCGATGAGGGTGAATGTCGCCGCCAGCAGCCGCCCATTCCATGTCTGTGGGTACTTGTCTCCGTAGCCGATGGTGGTGAGAGTGATCTGCAGGGAGGAAGGAGATCACTGCATAGCCCTTGCTCAGATGGCCCTAAAACTGAACCAACGCATCCCAAAATCCCACATCACAGCGGGACACAGAGAGGGTTGAATCAGCATCTGTGGTTGTGTTTAGAATGGTATAGATTGAAGCTTAGGGACACAATTTAGTGGTGGCCTTGGCACAGTTGGGTCAATAGTTGGACTTGATGAGTTTGAAGGTTTTTCCCAATTTGAATGATTTTATGGCTTTTTGGATGAGCCACGGTCACCACGTGACCCAGGCTGACCAGGCCAAGGTGCAATTGGGAGGACTACTGCCGCTCAGGATGGGGACCTCTTTGAGAAGCGGGGATGTCCTAACACCCAGGACAGCCCTGCCACTCTCCCTTGTCAACACACTTAGTTTTCACACCAGTTGGGAGCATTTTCATGCCTTCAGCTAACACAGAGAGCTGCCATCTGGTGCAGAGGCTGGCGGCAGCTCGGAGCCTCCCCCAGGAGATGAGGCTGTGCTTTCAGCAAGGGAAGGGAACCGGTACAGCTCCCCCAGAGCACCCTTTTGGTACTTGATGGTGCCAAAACAGGACTATCTGCATGCATCAGAATTTGATGCTCTTTATTCTCAATCCCTGCAGCAGCAGCTATCAGTCTCCTTCCAGTTTCAAAGGGCAAATTAGCCTGACAGGATGAATTATGGCTGCTTTACACAACCCAATTTAAGGGATGTTTTCCCCTCCTCACAGTATTACTGCAGAGCACCAAGGGAGGACTGACAGGCTGCTGTGTGAGCTTTGGGGGAAGGAGCTGACAGATTTGTCATCACAAACAATCTCCTGACCTCCAAAACTGCAGGAAAATAAGGAGTTTTCCCATCTCACTCCATAGGTATCACTAGTGGGAAATGCTGGGTTTCCCTAAGGCTTCTGAGAGGGTTTGGAGAGTCTGGAACTGGCAGGGAGAGATGGTCTGATTAGGAGTATCTTTGGGACTTCAGCTCAATCGAACACAACTATCCCAGGGGACAAATGGAAAGTTGTCCCCATCCCATAGCTCCCAGAGCACTGGGAGCTGACACCATGTTGGTGTGGCTCTGGAAACGTCGACTTAAGACTGGAATAAAATGACTTTTACACAGATGCAAGCTCCATCCCAAAGTGCTGTTTAATTTGAGCCACTAAGAACATTAGATGCCATTTTGACCAAGTGGTTAGAAAATGCACCTGCATGGCTATTCCTTACTGAAACACAAAGTCAGAGCAACGTTCTTCTCACTAGAGAGCTGGGCTACACATTTCATCATTTTTGGTGACAACCACAAGGATTGGATCCACGGAGAGCAAATCAGGGGATGAGATTTGATTTATGGCACCCATCCCTTAACATCTTTCTGTACTGGACTGATGAGTTGAACAATGAGGAACTGTATGGAACAGTAGGATGAGGGGTCACGGTTTTGAGTTAGAAAAGGGTAGATTGAGGCTGGACATCAGGGGAAGTTCTTTAATCTGAGGGTAGGGGATCCCTGGAACAGGCTGTCTGGAGAGGTGGTGCAGCTCCATGTGCTGAAACAGGGAAGGGATGATCCTCTGTCAAAGACCAGGAAGGAGGAGAGATAAATCTGAACATGGTTCTCCCCAGACTGAGCTCTAAGCTGGGGATGTCACTTTCTCCTCTCTATTTTCTAGTTATGTCACATTGGGCTTTGTTTTTATTTTTCTGCCAAAACCAAGGGGCTTGAAAAGCAATTTGCTGCTTCTTTCCTTTTGTCAGAAGAGAGGAGCTGCTTGATCAGCCAGTTCCACCCCAAGCCTGTTACTGGGTTTTGATCAGATAGGGGATTTCCATTACATGTCTTTGTAATCAAGGCCAAACCAGCACCACGGTGTCGGAGCACAAGAACAATAACGCAAGAAGATTAGAATGTCATTAATTCTCTCTTTGTTAATCAGCTAATCCAATAATTCACAGGCAGAGCAAAACCACAAGTATCGCCCTTTCCTCCTTTGTCAGCAAAGACGGGAGCGAGGAGGGGAAGCTCCAGCACTGGGGTCTTTCTGGCACTCAGACCTAATTCATTGTATAAGATTTATTCCAGCATGTTGCCCAAGTATGACTTTTAATAATTTAAAATGCACAGATTAGTCGTCAAAAGGATGATCAAACGCCACCATAGCACTGGGTCTTCATCTTAGCTGCCTCTGCTGTGGCGACAGAGCTAAACAGTGCGCCTGAGCTCCCTGTGTCCTTGCAGTTCCACCAGCTAATGTGAGCAATGTGATCCCTTAACATTTTTTTTCTTGATAAACCCCATAGAAAATACAAGAACTAAATGGAGTAGCTCAAAACCATTTAATAAAAACGTTAACCAAGCATTCGGAAAGTCGATTCCTCGCCTAAGTGATAGAAGATGGAGGGGTAATGGACATTTTATTTTAATAACCAGCAGCTGCTCTATGGAAATTACTTACCAGACCCCACCAGAGTGCATCTGCGTACGTATCAAAGTGCTCATTTTCTCCTTTCTCGGCCAAGTACACCAGGAAAGAGGCCAGGATGAGGCACAGGAAGCCAATATACCAGGCAGTAATCAGCTCCTGCAGGATCATTAAAGGATAGAAGAGAATAATTGCAGTCCTGGTGCACATCTCTAAAAGCTGAGCAAGGAGCTGCTTGCTGTTGGATCTCAACTTTCCTGCATTTTTTTAAGGGTTTTTAGGGCTTCGGTTGGAGAGTGATAGCAGTGACTGGTACTTCTGGAGATGGGGTGATCCCTGTCCTTGACACCCCGTTATCTAGTCAGACACAGCAAATGGAGAAGGGAAGGTTAACAGCTCCTTATTGCAAGATGCAAAACACTAAGATAAAAAACCCATTTCCCCAGTTGACAGAGGGACAGGGTGTTAAAATTGAAATGGGAACCCCCAAATCTCTGGGGACCCTGCTTGGGGCTGGCTCCTTCCACTAAGTGGTGAGGAGCTATAAAGCTGGGGTCTGGACCCAGGATCCCCCAACTTCAGAGAAGCTTTACTTCAGAACTCACAGGAGCGATGTGGTTTGGTGAAGTTAATGCAAAGCTGGACAAGAGACACACAAATTCCTTATGACTTTTGCCCAGTTCTGGATAAGCTGGCAAAGCTTTTCCGGGGCAAAAGTGCAGGGAACTAATACTCCCTGCAAACACTGAAACATTCTCTTGTCTACTTGTTAGAGGGTTCCATCAGGCCTTGTGTCTGACTTCACATTGCTCTCCATGTCTTTCCAATCTCCCCAGGCCTGGGAAACATTTGGGGTGAAGAACCGCACCAAAGCAAGAGACTCTGCTGGGAAAAATGTGAAGAGCAACTCAACCTCCTTACTTGAGCCTTGCTCACCTTACTGTGTGCGTAGACCACAGAGCCCAGCAGCTTCCAGGTACCACCACGCCGGTCCATGCGGATCATGCGCAGGATCTGCAGGAACCTCAAACTCCTGAGGGCTGAGGTGGCGAAGACATTGCCCTGGGACCCTGCTGCCAGCACGGCAATGGATGCAATCAGCACCATGATGTCTGCATGAAAAGAGGACATCGGAAGCTGGAGAAATGCTGCTGAACCACCATCAAATGGGCCTGGCAGCAAAAGACTGTGTGTGGAAGTGTTCTTGTGTCAGCTGGTTCCTGTTCTTGGAAGGAAACAGCAGAAATCTTCACCTTATAGCGACACCCTAGTTTCCTTCTCCATGCTCATCCCTTCTGTAGAAAATGTGACAAACACTGCAAAGCCTGAACTCTGACACGATTCAGTTGTGGCCTGGGGAGACTGTGGCTGCTCCATCCCTGGAAGTGTTCAAGGCCAGCTGGATGGGCCTCTGGGCAACCTGGTCTGTCAGAGGTGTCCCTGCCCTAGGCAGGAAGTTGGAATTGGATGATCTCTGAGGTTCCTTCCAACCTAAACCATTCTAGAATAACACTGCTAAACTACATTAAACCCATGCAGAATCTATGTCCTTTCTCCATCAGCCACGGCTGCCTGTTACACAGGGTTGTTCAAGGGTGTGAATTCCCCATCTACATTGGGAATGAAACCCTATACATCCACCATGGCTATTCCAGGGTGCTCACGGACAAAGACAGGCCAAGGAAAAACAAGCCTTGCTCTATATATCCCAAACTGCAGATCCCAAAACTCTCCCTCTTCGCTGGTCTTTGATGCAAATTCTGCACAATGGTTTTCTGGGCAACAAGCTGAAATCCTGCTATGACCACAGCACAGGCTCCATGGCAAGGTGTGGCCTCGCTGCCCTCTCCTTACCCTGCTAAAAATCACTGCTGTGCACAGATAGCCCCGGTCACCAGAGGATCACCGAGTACTTCCCAAACAGTAATTAATTAAGTCTTGTAATTCCCCTGTGAGGCAGCTCATCAGCACCCGGGAAGGCAAAGCAAGGCACACAGACTTTCAATGACTCCTGAGTGATCCCATGTCGAGGTTGGACACGGGATCGTGGCCGCACAGTTTCTCAAGGCTAAGTCTCCTTTCTGTGGCCTTGGGCAGCTATCAGCGATGCCTGGAGTGTGCAGGGCACCAGGACAGCTCCCAGAAAATAGGCTGGTCTTGTGGAGATTAAGGAAAACGATGGATGAGGACTTTTGCTTATGCTCTCTTTCACTGCTTAAGGTCACCGTGAAGCAGCCGAGGGCCAAACACAAACTACACACAAGAAACCAGAGCACCATGCAAGCCATTGCAATTTGGGAAATCCCACACAGGGAGGCAAGGCTTACCGATGACACAGAAAGGCTTGCGGGCAAATTTTAACCTTCCTCTCCAGCCCCGGTATCGGCAGCAGCAGCCAGCAGCCCAGATCCTCACAAAGTACTCGACCCCAAACACCACAATGGTGACAATTTCCTGCAAAGGAGACAACACTGTTAGTCAAGAGAAGCATGATGGAGGGCACATACTAGAATCAAGTACAATCCCACAACCTCAACAAATACATCACAGAGCTAGCGGCACCATTCAGTGGGGAGGCCAGGCTTGCAAGATCATCGTATCTTTGCCGTGGTGTCTTTGGAGGGAAGGGGGTGAAGTACTGCATACTGTAGCCATGACCTAGTTGTACACCTTCTCACACTACTTGTGTTCCCACCACAGGACTGCGCCACTAGTCTCCAGGTCTTGACTAGATTGCCACTGAGCAGCTCACGGAAGATCAGAGGTGGGAATCACTAGCTGCTCCATCCATGGACAGGGATTCGAGAAGGGTGGTTGGAGAGAAGTGGGGGTTGGTCTCTTCTTACAAGTAACAAGTGATAGTACAAGAGGAAACTGCCACATGTTGTTCCAGGGGAAGTTTAGGTTGGATGTTAGAAGGAATGTCTTAATGGAAAAGGCCACCAGGCCTTGGAACAGGCTGGCCTGGAAGAGGGTCAAATCCCTTCAAATGACTGCAGGTGACTCAAAGTTGTGGAGATCTGGAACTAAGGGGACAGGGTTTACCAGTGCCCTTGGGACAGTAGGGTTCATCGCTGGGCTCCATGATCTTAAAGGGGTTTTTCCCAATCTAAACAATTCAGTGATTCTATGGTTTGAACTTTTTCCCCAGCAAATTGATCTGGTTTACCCCCATGTGCTGGGCTGTCTGGAGCAGAGGAGCTGGAAATTCTCTATTTCTTGATGCCAGGAGAGTCTGTTCAGGCTCTGTACCACATCATCACCACCCCAATACCCTGTGCACTCTCCCTCCCCTCCAGCTTCTTCACTAGCAGTGTTTACCTCATCTTTCTCATGTGTCAAACCTGACAAAGCCCTAATTAGCCGGCAACACCTTTCAATGCCAGTGTAGGGCAGGGACTAGGGAAGACAAAGGGAAAGGAGACAGGTGAAGGGTCTGTCTGCTCCCAATGGCAGAAGCCACCTTGTCAGTACAAGGGCTGTCAGGCTATATAAGCTCTGCAGCTTGATGACAGATCAAATGGTTGCAGGGAATGTTATAGAATGTTGTATGTTACAGGGGAGAGAAGGCAGCCAAGTGAGCTGCTCCCTGCACAGAGCATCCACAACTTAAATATTGGGAGCTGTTGGACACCAAACTGCTTCTCAGCTCCCATCAGTCCTGCTCTGCACTTGAAAATAAATACAGGAAAAAAATGAAGACAGAAGGGTTTAAAGGCAGCTTAAAAGTATTTTTGGTTTATTCCTCATACAGCTTTCTCCTTTCCACATTTTTCTACTTTTTTCACCCATAGTGAAACATCTCCAATCACAGTTTTCTGTGGTTTTGACTTTAATACCTCACTGATGTCTCCGTTTGCAAACCCATTACTTACCAGTATGTACAGGGCCCCTTCTGAGCTGTTCTGGTACTCGTCAATGGTTGAAAAGACAGACAGCACCAGACAGGAGAAAACTAATAGAAAACTGCAGAAGAGAAAAATAAAGAGGGAAAAAGAGATACAGAGAGAACATCAGTCTTCAGAGCAGGAACCTTTCACACTTCAAATTAATCCAGACAGTAGTTTTGGACTTTTTTCTCTAGGAGTATCTACTGTGCTGCTGCTACAACACATAAAAAAGGGGAAGTCCCTGCTTCTACTAACTGGAAGGGTTACATGTGGATGGACCCACTGCACCATTCCCAGCCTGGTTAGTGCCAATCCAATTCCCCTCCAAGCTGGTGGCCCTGATTTCCCCAAGAAACTGTCAGCCCTTATCACAAAGTGTTTTCAACAATCAGGTGAACAAGCAGGGAAATTCATTAATGCAATACCCAGAGAGTCTGAGGAGCAGGAGCTGGACGCAAACACAGGGAAAACGCCATCAATGCTCTGCTCAGTCACCTGCAGCCACAAAAGCTCTCATGGGACCAGCACTGCATCGCCCATCCTTGTCCACATAAACAAATTACCAAATAAAAAAGCAAGTAAGGTATTTCTAGGTGAATTTAATGCTCCTTTCCTAAGGCAGGGACTCCAGATTAACTCCTCCCTGTCTGGGAAGAGCTGGACTTGATGACAGCACCCTTGGAGTTTTAGGTTCCCCAATTCAAAAGATAGGGCTGTACTGGAGAGAGTCCAATGTACAGCTATGAGGATGATGAAGGGACTTGAACATCTGTCCTGTGAAGAAAGGCTGAGAGAACTGGGGCTGTTTAAGTCTGGAGAAAAGAAGGCTGAGAGGGATCTTACTAATGCCTGTAAATATATGAGGGGTAGGGATCAAGAGGAAGGAGCCAGTCTCTCTTCAGTGGTGCCAAGTAACAAGGAATAATGGGGATAAGCTAAAACATGGGAAGTTCCACCTCGACATGAGAAGAAACATCACTGTGAGGGTGACCGAGCACCAGAACAGGCTGCTCAGAAAGGTTGTGGAGTCTCTTTTTCTGAAGACTTTCAAAACCACCCTGGATGTAGCCCTTTGTGATCTGCTGTGGGTGATTCTGCACTGGAAGGGGGGTTGGACCAGATGATCTCTAGAGGTCCCTTCCAACTCCTCACATTCTGTGATTCCACTATCTTAGAGGTCTTTTCCAACCTGAATGAGTCTATGAAGTGTTGACAGCTTTTCACATGTGTTGCTGCATTGCTGGGAGGTGGATGGTTGGTTGCTCTTCTATGGCTGGACACAGGGCACTGCAGGGGTTTGATCCCCTGACATCCACTTCCATGGGCTGTCTCAAAAGCAGCCTCCAAAGTGCCACCACTCTGTCACTCACTCACAGCATGTCCCCATCAAAACTGTCTGCTCGGCCCTTTTTGGGAGCACTGGCTGTACTAATGCAAATCAAATGGCACTGAATGAACGACAGGAGCCAGACACTCTTCTGACACTTGACATTCAAGTCCCCAGCTATGGAGGTGTCCTGGCATCTGCTCAGAGACCAGGAAGGTTTCCTCCAGCTCATGATGACTGGAGCTTGCTCAAACAACAACAACCAAAAAGGAAATTAATTTACTAAAGATTGATTTACTGATGCAATAAAATAGGGCAGCGCAAGGAGAAACGAAGAGCTGCATCCTTTCAAAGCATTAAATAATTCATCTGTCTGGCTTCGTCTCACATTCCAACAAACTGCCCTCTGAATATTTATAAGGTGTGTGTTCAGCTGGTGGGTGCTGCTCCTTGTTCTTGTGTAAAGAAAAGGAGTTTGGCACTGCCAGGTCAGGCTTGTGGCTTCACTGTGACCATAAATGTGCTAGTAACAAGTAAAAATAAGGGGGTTGTGCAGTATTTATTCCAACCACAGGCAAAAACGGCCCTGCCTGCTGGAGGTGAGGAAGGGACCTTCTCCCAGCCATCTGTGCACAGGCTGAGCTGTGTCAGCAACAAGATGAATTCAGCACAGACCACATAAGGACAATTTGCCTGATTTCTCACCACAGACTTCCTCTTCTCACACCAGGACTGGTACCCAGAGACTTGAAATGACCTCAAGAGAATAAGAAAATGTCCCTTGCAATCCCACTCATGACATCCCTCAATGCCTTCTCTGGGTCTCACTTAAAATGTGCTTTCTCTGCAAGCTGCAGTTCTAAAACCCTTGTCAGAAATGAGCCAAATGGACTCTATCCATCCTGTTATCAATAGTGAGGGAGCAGAGCCCTGCACTGCTGGAGCAAAGAAGCTGCAATTTGGGCAGCCCTCCTTCCCACAGAGCTCAGATTTTGCTGCAAACTCATGTCAGAGTGAGAAACAAATGAATAATCAATGAAAGGAGGGGGAAATACATAACAAAACAGAATCAGGGGCAAGAGAAATCCTACCTTTTCTGAATAATTGCACTTTTGTGACCAAACATCCCAGCAAATACCTCAGAACTGCCTTCCAGTACCTGAACGGAACCCACAGGAAGGCTGCAGAGGGACTTTTCCCAAGGGCATCTAGCAATAGGACAAGGGGAAGTGTTTAAAACCAATGGAGAGGAAGTTCACACTAGATCCTAGGAAGAAGTCTTCAGTGCAAGAGTGCAGAGACTCTGGAACTGATTGTCCTGAGAGGCTGTGGCTGCCCCCTGCCTGGACATGTTCAATGCCAAGTTAGATGAGGCCTTGAGCAACCAAGTCTGGTTGAGAGGCATCACTGCCCATGAGGAAGGTAAAGTAGATAAACCCTGAGATCCCTTCCAACTTGAGCCAGTCTGGGACTCTATGGGGAAGTGCAGAAATCAAACTGCCAATATCAACACAGATGTCCACAATGCTGAGGTGATCCACAGTGAAACCATGCTCAGATGAGTCCTGGCAGGGATAAACAGCACAAGAAAGAGGATGCCTGTATGTTAAATTTGCCATTAGACCTGTATTGATGGGACAGAAAAGAAATAAATCACTTCATCACTTGGAATCCCAAGGTCAGATTGGAGTTGGGGCAGTTCTGCATGCTGCTTCTTCCCTTCCCCAGCACACTGCTGCAGCTTCATCCCCTCATCTCCCCAGGACCAGCTCAGTCTGCAGCAATTTCACTCTCCAGGGCTCTCTTTGTCAAGAGGCCCAAAGCAGATCTTGCTTGCAGAATCAGCATTAATTACAGCACTGCAGAGCATGGGAGGCAGTGGGGAAGGTGACAGCTTCTTCAGCTAAGCATGGGAGCTCCATGGCCAAATCCACATGGACCAAGGCCTCCCACTCAATCAGTCCCAACAGAGATGTTCAGCTACAGGGTAAGCAATGGTTCTGCCAGCAAGAGATGCAGCAGCTTATCACTGCACAACCATCTCAAAGTAGTTGCATGATGAAGCACAGCTGCTCTGCTGGACCTTGTCATCTACAAACCTCTGGAAAGCTGTAAAAGGACATGAAGAGAAGGAAACCTTCCTGCAAGAAAAGTAAATCAAGGGGTTGGGGTTGGCATGGCTCCTGGGAGGCTATAAAGGATCTTGCAGATCCCCCCTATAGACAAGGAGATGCAAGAAGGAAGCTGAGAGGTATGTCCACACTGGAGATGGTGGGTATATGCTCTGAGTAACTGTGGAGAGAGAGCAGGGGAACAGCAAAGCTGATTCTGCTTTGATTTCCCCTAATTTACCCAGACAGCACAGGAAAGGGCTCCCAATAATAATGGATAGCTAGGGAAAGGGAAACAGGCCAATAAATAGTGTAGAGGTTGGGATGAATCTAATTTTTAAAGCTACATATCTAATCAAAACAAATTATGTCTGCAGCCTGACTCTGGGTAATGTTAACGAACAACAAGGACTGCTAATTATGCCCCATCTAATGATTTCTACATTAAAGATGCCAATTCTGCTTAGAGCTTTGGAGAAGACAATATCCTTTCCACCCTCAGCAGACAGGCGCTGAATCCTCCTCAATGGCACCAGCCTTCCTCAGTTCCATGCTGGGATGCAAAGGGCAGAGAGTAGTTTTAGACCATTCTCGTCCATATAGTGATGCCACAGAGAAAACTAGAGAAGGTCACCTCATGTCCCCCCCACCTTCTCCCCCTCCACCCATTCCTATGGGCACCCAGCAGCACCTCCTGCTCCAGCATCCCCTATGCCTGTTGCTCAGCCAAGACTCAGCCGTGCAAATCTGCCTGCTGCTAATACTGATAAATCCAAAGTCCTCCAAAGTCTGGCTTCACAGCCAAAGGTTTATATGTTGACTTAAAACTCCTGTGCAAGCTTCTTAGTACAATTCCTGCATCCCAGCACAATATCTGCACGTCCAGATCTCATATCCACACTGCTCCAGGTTAATAATAGGAAAAGAAATGACTGAGCTCCCCCTCAAACCTAAACCAAACTTTAAAATGGCTGGAAACAGGAAAGTTTATCCCTTTTTATATTTTTTCTGCATGTGACAAAATCATCACCAAGCTTTTCAGGTTAATCATTTGCCTTCCAAAAGAAGCCTCCTTGATATCTACACACCATTTGCATAAGAATTTTAAAAAGACCTTTACATTTATTCCTGAAACACTTATCTACACCAGTCCTATTCAATGCACTCATCAACGAGCTGGATGAGGGATTAGAACACATTGTCAGCAAGGCTGCTGATATCACAAAGCTGGGAGGAGCGACTTGACACCCCAGAGGGCTGTGCTACCATTCAGCGGGACTTGGACAGGCTGGGGAGTTAAGCAGGGAGGAACTAGGGCAGTAAATCTGGGCAAGAACAACCCCAGGGACCAGTAGAGGTTGGGGACTGACCTGCTGGAGTCAGCAGGAGAAAGGGACCTGGGGGTGCTGGTGGCCAGCAGAATGGCCATGAGCCAGCAATGGGCCCTTGTGGCCAAGAAGGCCAACAGCATCCTGGGGTGGACTAGAAGGGGAGTGGTTAGTAGATCCAGAGAGGTTCTCCTTCCCCTCTACTCTGCCCTGGTAAGACCACATCTGGAATAGTGTGTCCAGTTCTGGCCTCCTCAGTTCCAGAAGGACATAGAACTGATTAAGAGTGCCAAGCACAGAGCCACAAAGGTGATGGAGTAGAGCATCTCCCTGATGAGCAAAGGCTGAGGGAGTTGGGTCTCTTTGGCTTGGAAAAAAGGAGTCTGAGGAGTGACCTCATTAATGTTGATCAACATGGAAAGGGCAGGTATCAGGAGGAAGGAGCCAGGCTCTGCTCCATGGCATCCAATGATAGGACAAGGGACAATGGGTGTCAACTGGAACAGAGGAGGTTCCACATAAATATGAGAAGAAACTTCTTCAGTCAATGTGACAGAACACTGGAACAGGCTGCCCAGGGAGCTTGTGGAGTCTTCTCTGGAGACTTTTAAAGCCCAGCTGGACACATTCCTGTGCTACTTGATCTAGGGGATCCTGTCTGGCAGTGGGATTGGGCTGGATGATCTTTTGAGGTCCCTTCCAATCCCTAATATTCAGTGATTCTGTGACATTGAAATAATGTTTGTTGAGGTGGCAAAACCATTAGACACCAGTAATTAGCAACTGGGATGTGACAGTACAACACAGGGAGGTGGCACAAGCTTGTCGCAAACCATGCTTCTCGTTACACACTTCACTGGCTTTCCCTAAAAACTGGGAATAGGACTTAATGACTTGTTTTATTACAGCAGAGCTGGACAGGAAGGAGCATCTCCTACAGGCATCTGAGAGCTGCACAATAGAAAACAAACCATTTCCAACATTTCTGAAATTAATTTGGGGATGTCAACAGAGCATTAATAATCGTGCTGAAATGAAACCAAAATGCTAACGGGCAATCCACCAGCGATCCATTTGCTATGGTCTCTGTAACAGTAAAGAATCTAAAACTTCACTGCCAATGGAAGACCAAGGAAAAGGCAGCAATGACACCCAACCAGAGTGAAAGAACATCCACATCAATGGGAAACAGACTGCCAAGTGTCTTTTAGCACTCAGATCCCATCATAATCTGAATTGGAGGATTTACAGCTCAGTTTAAGTGCCCAGTGGATCAGACTCTGATATGTCATGACTTTTCCAGAGGTGAGGACATCATCATACAGCAGTTCCCCTTAGCCAGGAGCATCCATCATCTTTATTCATGAAAACCATCCTGCTGCCATTCGCATTGTGGCTATTCATTTACAAGGCTAAACAGGAACCTAAATGCTTCACTCCAGGTTTCCACATCCCTCAGACTCAGCCAAAAATCATCTCCTGAGGCCACTTCTGTCACTAGCAGAGCTGAAAATAGAAGTAGGGAGTCCTGCCTTTCAGTTGTGTGCCTTAATGAATGTTCTTTCCAAAAATAGCTCCCAACAGTATCTCATTCCTCACAGGTTTGGCCATACCCAGCCTCATCTTCTCACCAGGGGAAGGAAGGAGCCTCTTTGGGGCACCCATGTGGGTAGACAACATCGGTTATGGGCAATACACAAGCAGGGATCATCATGGATAAATGAATCCTTAGCAAAGGTCTTTGTGGCTGCTAAGCTCCGGCATCTTCTCAGTGCACTGAGATGATGGTGATGGTTGAACAGCTCCAGTAAGAAGCACCCAGTTCATGCAAAGGCATAAGGTGTCCTAAGGGCAAGGGGTAAATGGAGCATCTCCAGAAGAGCAAAAGAGTGTCCCTGAGGAGGCTGTAGGATAGGCAGAAAAGCTGCACTAAATCAAGCTCTAGGAAGTAATTCATCAGAGAAGCAGGGCTTGGAGATCCCAAACCATGTTACAGGGATGGCACTGGGATGGGAAGGACAACTAGAGGGTTTACTGTCCTGGTTAGCCCTACTATACCATCTATAAGTCCCCAAAAAAACTGCTGTTCTGGCTGGGGGACATCAAGGTGACCCCAAACCAGAAGACGGTTTTCCAGCAGATGAGGTTTCCTGGGGTCTTCCCTAGACACATGGCCTGGAGCTGTCCTGTGCATCAGCTGCCCATGAAGCTCTTGAAACAGTCCTACACACTGACATCCCAGGAAAGCAGGGGGAGATGTCCTTTGCATCAGGTTTTGTGGGGGAAGCAGCAGCATTTGCCTCAAGCATTCAGAGCCCTGATCTGACCCCATGAAGCACAGGAATTTGAGCAGTCACAGGTTTTCTATGGCATAACCTGTCCCCAGTCCAGCAAAGGATCATGTGTCTACATACTTGGAAGGAAGAGTGAGCTTAAAAGCTTTTCTGGATTGAAGCCTTGAAAGAACATAAGCCGTCTAGAACTGAGATCAAGATCTGGACATTTACACCAGAAAAAATGGTTAAATTTAAAGAAATTGCTTGGGTGGTTGTTTGTTGTTTTCTTTTTTTACAGGCTAGCCCTAATCAATTAACTTAATCAGAATAAAAACCTTTATAACAATAATCACCATGTACAAAGCCCTAGCCCAAAGCTTCCTCTTCATCCTCCTCCAATATGAATCACCAGGAAACGCTTGTCTCTGTCTTCTCCCTGCCCTGCTCAGGCAGCCACCAAGGAGCCAGATGTCTGTAGGAAAACCCACAGTACTCATGCAGCCCTTGCACCTGCCAGAAGAGGCTGGCTGTGCTGCAATTCAAAGATTTTCTTGTAAAAAAGAAAAAAAAATACTATGGGGAAAAAGATCTCCATGCAGCTGCAGAACCGGCTCACAGAAGAGAATCCTAAGTCCATGGTGCAATTACAGTGCATTGGGGGGATAAATAAAAGGGTATAAAATATTGGATGTTTAAGTAATTGTGAAAACGGCTGCACAGGCGTTTCCTCTGAGCCTTTTCACTGATTTCCACGAGGGAAAGTTGCTGTCTCATGCAATACCGGTGTTCTTCAGAAGGCAATGGGAACACTGCCTCTGTTCCACCCCACAGGGTATTTCCCCTAAAAAAGAACCTCGGGGCTCCTCCCTACCTTGGGGAAATCTAAGTATAAGAATGCAGATCTTCCTCATCTAATCTTTATCAGTATACAAAGAGCAAGTTACTTCCATTTCTGCTTTTTAGGCAATTCAGTAAATTTAAGTGAATTTACTTAATCTACTGCAGCACAGCTGGAGCAGTGAGGAATTAAAAAAAACCCTCTTGGTGAGGTCAGATTTCTTAACTGGCCTGGGCAAATCACTCAACCTGCCTTAACTGAGCTCCAAAACTGGGCTAAAAGCAAAATGTCCCTGTTAAAAAGTAATGCTGCACCTCCTCTAAACACTTCTCAAGGGAATGGGATATACGAAAATAGGCTCTGGTCTAATTGCAGATGGGGAGATTGTCTCTGAAAGTGCTGGGCTGGTTTCTGCTGCAGACTGTAGCTGGTTTGTCAAAGGTCTGTCCCAGAAGCAGTGATTGAGCTGGAGTTTGAGGATTCCTGCCTGAGAAAGATGAGCTCTGCCAAGGCTGACCAGGGAAGGCGTTGATGTCACTATCCCTGGATGTGTTTAAAAGTTGTGGAGATCTGGAGCTCAGGGACATGGTGTAGTGGTGGCCTTGGGACAGCTGGATTAATGGTTGGACTCAAGGAGCTTAAAGGTCTTTTACCAGCCTGGACAATTCTGATTCCTTCAGCTTTGCTTCCCTTCAAACTAGTTTTATCGTACTAAGAATCACAGAGCCTCGAACCAAGCATCTGCAGGGAGCTGCTAACACAGCAACTCTCTAGAGCCACAGACCCAGAGCAGGCAACTAATCCTTGTGTTGACTTGAAAAATCTCCCTTTCCCTGAGCTTCAGTTCCTCGTTTGTGCTTCTGTAAAGGCTCACAGAATCATTAGGGATTGGAAGGGACCTTGAAAGATCATCTAGTCCAATCCCCGTGCCACAGCAGGGTCACCTAGACCAAGTTGCACAGGAACAGATCCAGACAAGTCTGGAATCTCTCCAGAGGAGACTCCACAACTCCCCTGGGCAGCCTGTTCCAGTGATCCATTCCCCACACTGTGAAGAAGTTCCTTCTGATATTAATATGACGTAGCAGAATAGAGGACCTATCGCGTCACATCCCGCAAGCCCGCACGCACATAATACAACAA